>CAUYLG010077759.1:0-52214 GCA_963573385.1 Cacajao melanocephalus
CATGAAGCATCTTCTGCTTTGAGCCAAGAAACCAAGAAACTGGGGTCTGTTGGGGGGGGAAATAGGGCAGGGACAGTGGGAGGTGGGGAGTGGGGAGAGATCGCATGGGGAGAAATGCCAGATATAGGTGAAGGGGAGGAAAGCAGCAAATCACACTGCCACGTGTGTACCTATGCAACAATCTTGCATGTTCTTCACATGTACCCCAAAACCTAAAAAGCAATAAAAAATATATTAAAAAAAAAAAGAAATGAGAAAAGATCTGGCTACTTGCCTGAATGATATGATGAAGACATAGCAGTAAATTAACAAATGAGATAAAAGCCACAATAAACTATGCTGTCACCAAAATCAAATACATTCCTTTTGTAGTATTTTTAGAGTTTAACCTATGTCTGTGTATCATTAATCTAAGCAAGGGATATAATGCATAGTGTTTCCCAAATACCTTTGTCCATAAACACTGTTTTTTTTTTTCTCTGAAGAGTGTCTTTCAAGAACTATTTTGAAAGATGCTTCTTTTAGGAAGCATTCTTATTGTCAAAACTTCTAAGATTCTTAACATTTGGGTTTCCTAAACTTCATAGTTTTCCCACCTGCTTCCTTTCCCAGGAAGTATAAAGCAGTATGGATTGTTATGTGATGCCTTGAAAGGCTTATTTCTACATTTTTTATATTTAAAAAGGAGATGGAAGACAGGTGCAGTGGCTCATGTGTGAATCCCAGCACTCTGGGAGGTCACGGTGGGAGGATCCCTTGAACCCTGGAGGTGGATGCTGCAGTGAGCTGTGATGGTGCTACTGCACTCCAGCCTGGGCGATGGAGTGAGACCCTGTCTCAAAAAAAGAAAAAAAATAAGGAAATGGAAATGTTATAAATAGGGTCAGTGTGTACTGTTTGTAAAATTTTTCTGATTAATATATAAGGCACTTTTCTCTAAATCCTGCTGTTTAAGTTGAAGGCTCTGTGTCTTTCCAAATGAACAAAGCAACAGGTGAGAGATGTGCTATTTAGTGATTCTGCCTTGCTTTATCTAATGGATGATAAAATTGAGTGCAGGCAACCTTTCTTCTTCTGACTCACTGGATTTATTGAGAGTTAACCAAAAGGAGAAAGAGAAAAGCTTCTTTTAACTATAAGGAAAATAACACTCAAAAACAAAGAGCACAGACAAAACTTGTTATTATAGAGCAAAAAAGGAAGTCATTTGTGAATTATTAGAATTAAGGCTCAGTAATGTATTGAAATATTGGATAATTTATTGTTTAAAACTCTTAGTCTCCTGTGTTTTACAACTTGAATTCAGAAATGTGTTCTTTCCCTTTATAATGACAATACTCTTTCGAATAAATAATTATATGAAATGCTTATCACATGACTTGGGCCAAAAGAAAGAGAGGGATGAGGTGGGGAGGAAGGAAGAAATAAAGGAAAAATATGACTTGCCTAGTGACCTTTTGGTCAGAGACTTACTAGCTGTCTATTTGTTATAAAGGCCCTCTTTCTAAGTGTCCAGGCACTTAGGACACAAGACTGGTCAAAAAAGATACAGGTTCTATATTCATGGATCTCACAGCTTCGTTTTAGGCAAGCACAGTTTCTAAAACATAGAATAAATGCTTCTGGAACAGACAAGCGTAAAGCAGTGTAGGAAACAGAAAACATAGGGTAGGTAAAAAAAAAATAGGTGATGGGGTGCAGGGAGGATCTTACTTTAGGTTGGGGACAAAGTAAAACAAGATTTAGCCAAAAAAGGGAAAGCCAAGAGCAAAGAGAACATTACAGACTAATTGATTAGGCTGCAAGGAGAAAGCCAAAAAGTACTTGTATGTCATAAACTATATAGTGGACGCTTATTTTCACTTCTATTCAATTTGTTTTGGCAAAATGTTAAATAGAAATAAGAGCTACTGGTCTTATAGATTTTGTGCTTTTATTTTGCATAAAACTTCTGCCATTCATTTTTATTTTCTCCTCATCAGCAAATGTTAGTTTTTCTTTTTTCCTCAAATGTGAAGCACAAGTTAAAGTAAAACTGTAGATTATGAATGTGTTTTTTACAAAGGAAAATTAGATATTTGCTTTTGCCCAGTATGTTATCACTGTGTTATTCCTTTTCTTCATTCATATGCAAACTCACAAAAGGGAATTTGCAAAGAGTGGCTTGTGAATAAGGCAAACAGCAGTTCTGTTAAATCCCAATCCTATCAAGAGATCTGCTTTGATACTCTAGGCTCCTACACATTTCTGACAGCTCCCACTCCAGTGCTCACCACCACCCTCTGAACTTCCCAGATATGGCTCTTCCAGTTGTGACTATCATTCAGCACATTTCTGTAATGTAAAGACACTCAGGCTTTCTAATGCTTGAACAATCAGCTGTTTCAAGACCCTTGTATTACACATTGTTGCAATATTACCAAGTTTAAGGGATTTGACTTTCCTCTGGTGACATCTCTGCCCTCATAAGCATCTAGAGTTGTCTCTAGTGATTAGGAATTATCCTGTCCTTCCCGGTAGAGAGAACAGCCCCTTTCTACAAAAATAATTTTTCCTGTCTCTGCTTAAAAAAAATTACTGTCAGCTCAATATAATCATTATGCCAGGGTGGCGTATTCTGGGATCGTATACACTGAATACCTTCAGGATTTTATTTTCCCAGGTTAGACTGTGAAATGGAATGCTAATTTCTCAGATCAACAATCCTCACCTCATATTTGTTGACTCTGAAAACAAGCACAAAGACCCTGTCATGTATCCTTGTTTCTTTCTCATCATGCACCACAATCTTTGTGTCTTGTTAAAAAATGTGTTTGCCTGTTTGTTTTCTGCTTCCCTCATTATAAAGTACACTTGATAGATCAGGAACCTCATCTGCCTTGTTTACCTCTGAATCTCCAGAGTCCATAATAGCCAGTATGCAAATTTTTGATAAATTAATTTATTTATAAGAAATTAATTTCTTAATTAATAATTAGTCAGTTGCTCTATAAATTAATAAAGTATATTTATATATCCTCCCTTAGCCCAGGGCTTAGTGTACTATATATAATTTACTAAATGTTTGAGTGAAAGTTTCAGATAGACTGATGGAAATTACTATCATAAAACAACCAAATACAGGTAAAACCAAACAAACATACAAAACTTAAAAATATTTAATTTTAATATTAGCTTAATATTATTTTTAAAATATTTAAAGTTTCAAAATTTTTAAATATTTAAGTCAGGTTTTTATCTATTTTAAAATGTCTGGATAAATAACTCAAGTCTTTGTAGAATTTTTTATAAGTCGGAACTCTTTGTTTGTCTTTGTCACTTCATCATTAGGGACCTATGTCCTCTTCTTTCTGAGAAATCAATTAAGGTGGAAAAATTTGGGCAGTTAGTATTACTTTACGTATCAATTTATTTTATCATCTCAGTGGCACGTGTGCAGATTTGCTCCTTCTATTCTCCTATAAAGGCAATGTAAAATTCTACTTGAGAGGAATTTCTCCCTTCTTCAGGTGTCTAACATCAGGTATGTCTTGGACCCATCACCTTGTGGTGAGAGTTCTAACAGTCCCATGGGTGTTTAAAATATCATCCAGAGGATCTGAGATGCTTGCTTCTAGCAATGTACTGGAGAGACATAATGGCTCTATCAATCCCACTCATCAATACTGTCACTGAATTTATTTGTCATATAACAGCCAAGGCATTATTGTTATCAGAATAACAGGGAAACATTTTTTTGACTGAGTCGAATTAACTGGGGAAATTTCCTCATTACTCTACTAAATTCTTCTTAAACTGGCTCTCATTTATTTTGGATCTTGATACGTAAGTTGCTGGTGAACTAAGATTCTCAAGTCATTAATTTCATATGGAAATAATATGGGCAGTGCTCATAATATTGACCACAAGTACTAGGACTCACTCAATGAGGAGTTTCAACAAAATAATTTCTTAAATTTCCCCAGATAGTCTCATAGAATACAACAAGGTGGATACATCCTTCCTTAACAATTTCCTTATATTTAGGAAAATCTGAAAATCTGTTTTTGTTTCTCTCTCTATTTCTGGAAATTCGCTCCATCTACCAGTTGGCATATCATTTCCAGAATCCGCTGGTCACCTATTCTGTTTAAGCAATGCACAGATTTATTTCATCCTGATATATCCTATAAGAATATATGACTGTGATGCCTTCTCTTTTAAGATTTTATTTATTTTTTTGTTTTTGCTATTTTAGAGATGCAGATTCTCCTCTTTGAATAGCTTGATCTTGATGGCTCTTAATTAAATAACTTTTTTGAAGGACTGTTGGGTACATTTTCTGTTGGGCATCAAGACTAATGGTAAAGTTTTTTGTTTTAATAAGCCTGCTTGTTTGTGATTTGTTTTTGGGAGGAATAATAGAAAATGAATTACATTTGTAAACATTTTGGAATGCCATTTGTTATTGCTTCTCAGGATTTAGTAAATATTTTTGGCTTATAGTTGTCAAGAGATGTTAAATATGTTGCCACAGAAATTACTTATTTGATATTTTGAGACTTCACACTCAGATAATGTAAAGTAATAAGTCTGAAAATAAGTAAATAACTGTAAAAATTGTAAGCCTGAAAATAGAAATTAAGTGATCAAGAATTGTTGGTTAAATATTTAAATAAGCTTATCAGGAATAAAAAGTTACATACATTTTCTCTAGCAATATTTTAGAAAAACTTTAAAACTCTTAATTAGAACATAAATATTTATACATTTGTATAAATGTCGATTTAAAACATGTAATCAAAATATCTTAATCTCTCTGAAATACTTCAATAAATGATTGATAATAATTCACTTAGACACATTTTATTTGTAGACAATAGACAAGATTGCCATTGCCATCAAAATTTACCTTAAAAATAATAACCATTGAAAAAAGCTCAGTTTAAGACATCAAAATGTTATCACATTTTACTCATTACATTTTTAGCTGTATTCTGCATTATTTAGTTTTCAACACAGCAGAAACATTTCAATACTTCTTACAAATACTCTTTATACCACTATAGGTATATTATATTCTTGGAGATCAAGTTTTTATTTGTTGCTCAGATGAAATTTCATTATCATGCTGTGAGAGAGAATTTGGCCTGCATAAATTGAGAGGAAGCTTCAATAGACATTGCTATAAACATGGATTTTCTTATAGAGTAAATTAAAACTTTTATTTTTTATACCAGTCATAATCATTGGAACTTCTTTTCTGACTAAGTGTTGTACAATACACTGAAATGCCAAAAGGGCAAAATCTCATATATACCTGTGACTTAAGACATTTACTACCTTGAGGGAATTATAAGTTATGTCTTCCTTACTTTAGAGTTTAAGACAATTGTCATATTACTCAGATTTTTATAGTGGAACCTTCTTTCATTAGGGGTGGTTTTTATTGTTGCATTTAATCTATTAGTTGTCAAGCATTTTTGCTCATGCACCACCTAAAAGAGTTTTCAAAAATGATATAACCCCTCATAGTTTTTCATGTTGACACTTAAATTTTATATTTAAGTCATTGCCAGGATAAAATTTCTGGGAGATTGTATATTATATCTGTGCTTCAAATATATTTTCATCAAAATATTAGAGGTACAATTTACTGCATTTAATTTGTGGACGTTATCTGGTAATTTTTAGTCTCTGCTATGCAGAGCAGCCAAAAAGGATTATTTCATCTGAAAATGTGTGGCTTTATTATTAACTTTGAATTTATGTGTTAATATGTATTTCTAGGGAAACAATGTCTTTTCCTGAATGTGAACTCTGAGATAGACTGTTTATGTATATAAATAGAGTGCTATCCTAAGCTTGTGACTTGTAAGAAATGTGATACATATACTTCCCATTTTTTAAGAAACTATTTGTTTTATTCTCACAAACCTCACCTTGGGGCAATGCATTCTTAAAACACACCTTTGTTTAGTTCCCTGGAGGTAGTTAGATCATTCTGCCTGCATTATAGAACAGTAAGGATAATACCAGTGATAGTAAAACAATCGGGTGGATGCTATAGCAATGTAGGTGAAAGGTGTGATGGTCCCGACATGAACAAGACAGTGAAGATGGAAAGAAATAGACATACCTAAGAAATATATGCAAAGATGATAAACAGAATGTACTGATTGCTTGGATGACTCTATTTTAGCTTCCAGGGTCCTGACTTGGGAAACTGAGAAGATTGGTGATGATGTTCACCAAATCAGAAAACACAAGTGATGCCACTGGACTGGCCAGTAGGAAGAAGAAATTATGAGTTCTGTTTGGGAAATAATTTTAAGGTCATTTGTGGCATCCATGTCCAGAGCTATGTGGCATCCATGTCCAGAGCTAAGTGGCATCCAGGTCCAGAGCTAAGTAGATCATTAATCGTATAAGTCTGAGCCTCAAAGATATCTCAGAGGTAGGAAGTCAATATTTCACCTTCAGTTAAGCAATTTCAAAAATCAGCTACTCATAATCTTTACTTGATTAATTATAAAGATAGTCACATTGGTCCTGATTACACACTTGTATGGTTTCTCCACTACCTACTAGTACACATATTGAACTCAATTTCTATTCAATATCAAATTAAATTTATTCATGTATTCTTTCATTTTTCTTTAATAAACTTTTTGGGTAAAATATACAGAAAGAAAATTACAGAAACCATTCACATGTCACTCAACAAATTCCCTCAACCTCAATACATATAAGTAAACAACTGCTACCCAGAGCAAGAAATAGAATACTACTGTTACAAAAGTGCTCTCATAGCCCCTCTGAATCACTTCCAGCTCCGACAAAAAGTTACCCATATCCTAACTGCTAACATTATAAATGTACCTGTTTTCTTGTTGTTGTTTTTAACTTCACATTGTGGAGAGCCATTTTGGCACCCCAGAGTTAGTACAAAGTTTATTTTAAGCTAAATACAGTAAAAAATTTAACAAATGCCAAAATAATCTTTCTAAGAGCTTTTCTTACCTGACTTAACGGAGCAAGTATTGTGAAATCCGGCTACCATAAATTTCCTCTCTGGGATGATTTCATGGCCATAAAGAAGAGGGAAAGACCACTGCCAGCTGCATAAACAAAGTTTTTTATTTCCAGTTTGTTTAGAAATCTATTTATCTTTGCTAAAGAAACCTATTTATTATTTCCATAGAAACCTTTTCTCCTCCTCCCATTCTCTATCATATTAGATATAAAAACGTCTAAGTTTAGCCATTTAGTCAGCTGGCTATTTCTTCGGTAGCTCCAAACCCATACAAATAAACTTTCAAAAAAATTTAATCTATTTTTTATCAGTTTAATTTGCAGGTTTTGATCATTGAACATTAGAGGTTAGAAGGAATTTTTTTCTATCCTAGCAATATAGATGGAATTATAAATTGTTTTATACGTCTGAAATATGTGCTTAAAATCTTATTTCTGTGATTAATTTATTTTTATTGCTGAATAAAAAATCACAGCAATTTATCCATTTTGCTATAGAAAGAATTTTAGGTTATTTCACTTATTCATTAGTTCACCAATGTGAATGATATGTATTTATTAAGTACCAATTTTACACCACTCTACTGAGATAAAAAATACAGATAAGACACATTTTATGCTCTCAAGAGACTTATATTCCAATAGTAGGAATAAATGATAAATAAATATAACCAGTGCAAACAATATGAGATTGTTATGAACAAGATAAAATATACTAGGGCAAAGAAGAATTTTGCTTAACAAATGAGATCAAAGAACAACTTTGAGCAAGAGATCTTTGGTCTAGAAGTCTGAGCAGGCAGAGGATAGAGGAGATATCATGCATAAATAAATTTAGGAGTTAAAAAAACGGCAGAATTAGGAATAATAATTCCAAATGCACTGTTTTATTGTTGCCCGGGCTGGAGTGCAATCATGTGATATCGGCTCACTGCAACCTCCACCTCCCAGGTTCAAGCGATTCTCCTGCCTCAGCACACTCAAGTAGCTGGGACTGCAGGCATGCACCACCATACCTGGCTAATGTTTATATTTTTAGTAGAGATGTGGTTTCACTATGTTGGCCAGGCTGGTCTATAACTCCTGACCTCAAGTGAGTAGCCCAACTTGGCCTCCTGTGGTGCTGGGATTACAGACTTAAGCCACCAAATCTGACTTGTTGTTTTGCATAGAGAAACAGTTTTGCTATGTTGCCCAGACTGGCCTTGAACTCCAAACTCCTGGGCTTTAGCAATCCTCCCATCTCAGTTTCCTGAAATACATATTATTTTTTAAAACGTGATTGTGTGGATAAATCATGATGTTGCAAATAAAATTTGGAACCAAATAATAAAGTTCAATTTATTTTTCTTTAGATTTTTAGTTTTAAAGGACGCATTTTTTTTTATTTTTATACTGATGAATACCACTATAGAAAATACAAGTGATGGAGACAAGGGAAAAAACATAAGAAACCAATGCAAGAGTCCTATAAAAAGATAAAGATGGAAATAGATGAGAGGTGCTAAGATACTGAATAAATGGGAGTTGGATTTTGTTTGATGGAGAACTCAAGTAGTTTTTCAATTTTTTAGCAAATAGTGTTAATCTCAATATGCTAAGGAGGACATTTTGCACAAAACATATTAAGTTCATTTGTGCATTTGTTGAGCTTGTGTTGATAGAATTCTCTAGTAAGCATTTGTTCACAGAGTTCTGGAATTTAAATTACCAGTGTTAGTGAATTTTTTGGTAGGAATACAATCATACAAAAATCAAGGGAAAACATAGTGAGGAAAAAAATTAAGAGTTGTTCCTGGGGACTATGAGAACTTCAAGCAAAGAAGGAGGAAGCTGAACTATATGCATTTCTTTAATTGCGAACATTTTTTTTTTTTTGAGACGAGTCTCACTCAGTCACCCAAGCTAGAGTGTAGTGGTGTGATTTCAGCTCACTGCAATCTCCATCTCCCAGGTTCAAGGGATTCTCCTGCCTCAGCTTCCTGAGTAGCTGGGATTACAGGTGCATGCCACCACACCCCGGTTTTTTTTTTTTTTTTTTTTTAGTGGAGATGGGGTTTCACCTTGTTGATCATCCTGGTCTCAAACTCCTGACCTCGTGATCCCCCCACCTCGGCCCCTCGGCCTCCCAAAGTGCTAGGACTACAGGCGTAGGTCACTGTGCCTGGCCAATTGCATACATTTTTATAGTCTGTTTTGATTATATTTCATCATTATCTATTGCAGATTATTTCATTTTGTATATAACAAGAACCAAGAATGATTATCTTTACAATTTACTTAGTACTACACTACATAGTGCATATACACAACTTATAAATACTTATTCTCATGATAACAAATCAGTCTATTTTTTTCTTTCTCTTTCTTACATTAGATGAACACACGTGAGTCCATTGTTCTAATCAGGTTCTGGAAAAATGCTGGTTTTCACTTCCTGCAAAATTCTCACAAGAAATCTGTTTTGTTTTATACCTTCATTTGTTTCAATTCATCATTTCTACTGTAGACATTGTCAATGATTTTTTACATGGGGGTTTTTGCAAAGTACATATGATTGCTTTTAATTTAGAAAATTAAGTTGTGTTTATTCACTCAAAGCTGTTATTCAAATCTAGCTGTGTTGTCACTTGGATATCTAGTTTATTACTTCTAACTGCAAAGTAGTACAATGAGATACCAATCTACCATATATTTCCCATCTATTTTCTCAGTTATGGACATTTTTCTACTTATTACTACAATAGGGAAGTCAATGGCTATTTAAATTATTGGGGAATAGAGATACCTAGGATCAGAATTGCCAAGTCATAGACCCAAACTTACTATGAGCTAAACTTAATATGGCAAAGACCTAAATTTAATATGGCTAAATATTGTTACATTGCTCCCTAGAATATTGATATGGTTAGAATCTGTGTCCCCACCCAAACCTCATGTTGAATTGTAATTCTCAATGTTGGAGGTGGGGCCTGGTAAGAGATGATTAGATCATGATGGCAGATTTCCCTCTTTGGTGCTGTTCTCCTGATAAGAGTTCTAACAAAATCTGGTTGCTTTAAAGTGTGTGGTACCTCCCGGTTCTCTCTCCTCCTGCTCCAGTTATGGGAATTGTGGCTCCTTTGTTTTCTTCCTTGATTGTAAGTTCCCTGAGGCTTCCCAGAAGCCGATACCAGTAAGCTTCCTGTACAGTCTGCAGAACCATGAGCCAATTAAATCTCTTTTCTTTATAAATTACCCAGTCTCGGGTATTTCTTTAAAGCAGCATGGAAGGAACTAATACAAATATCTTAAGCAGTATATATCTCTTCTAGAATTCTTTAAAAAGTGATGAAACCAGGGGAACCTCTTAAAGGAAAAGACAAATGTAAACACAAAATAAAATATAAAAATAAATACATGTTTAAAGCAAAAAAGAAATCACAACAAATTTCTATTTAAGAATAGTTGACGAACATAAGAATATCATGCCATCCAGGGAAAAATATTATTAAACTACCTAACGTATTCATAAAATACTTTTTTCCTAGTTTTTAAAAAATATATTACTTTTAAATTTCTTGTTTATAAGGCAATAATTTTGAAATATCATCTGTAGATAATAGAAAGATCATTAAACCATCCTTTACTATAGTTAAATGAAATTAGTTATTTATTATTATTATTGATAATTGAGGTGTATAAAGCACAGGTGTCTGGATTTTTTAAAATACTGGTACATATTTTTTCTGGAAATTTTGACAAATTATATTTGATGTAATTCTTATCAAAAACTTATGAATGATGTTTGTGACAGTAAACACTGCATTATGGATTACATTTTGCAAGAGAACACTCTCTTTTGATGAAGTGTCAATGAGAATAAAATTCTTCCTTTATTATTTACATGTTCAATGATTGAGATAATATTACAAAGAACTGCTTCTGGCTCATTGTTTTAAATATTGTTTCTTCTTCATATCCTCATACTTTTAGTGCTTGATGTTTTAGGACATGTTTACATTGTGATAAGACCTTTGGACTGTCACCTTCACATTATGATACTAGGTAGGGAGTAGGAGATTTCTGGAGCCATTTCTACATGGGAATGAATAGCACTAACTTAATTATATATTAAGTTACATTTTCTGGCTATATGGTTTTTGACCACTTATCCATATGGCAATAATTTATAATATAATTTTCTGTAAATAATATGGTATTATAAATATAAAATATATTCAATGAAATCCAAAATAAATGTGTTTTCTTCAACTTAACTTCTATGTGTTCAGAAACCAAAAATATATGCAGCTTCTCTAATAGTACTTGACATAGGGCAAGTGTAATAGCAAATGTGTTACCTACTGGCTGTTTGCAAGTTTTAAATTTGAGAATGCAGTGATGAAAATAAACCGTGTCCAATATAATGAGATCTGAAGAAAATTATGACAGGAATATTAAGAGTTTGTTTACCAGTCATCCTAAGAAATATTGAACATCTGATATTGCTAAGAATTTCATTATAAATTGTACAAAATGTTCAAAAATGAAGGTACAGTTATTTGCTGTTCTGCAGTTAATTACTTGTATAATATAAATGCGTGATTTTGCGTAGCACATGTCTTAAAGCAAAATAATGTTCTTCCTGAAGAAACCAATGAAGACGAAATATCACTGTTGCAGTGTTCATTGTTTTTTTAACTACATCCTAATGAATTAGGATATTTTCCAGTTGAAATAGAAGCTATAATTGTAAAAATATACAAATATACCTGTATATATTTCAAATGTTATGTTCTTATTTTATCACTGACTTTCACCCTCAAATGCATCTTGACTTTGATGAGAGAAGTGATATGAACATTTTAGCCAAAGATAATGAGCAACAAACAAACCAAAATATGAACATGTGAAAACTGTACTCTTCATGATGTTCTACTAGAAATTCATATTCTATTATCTAATGGTATTTACTTCTAGTTACTCTCAATGTACTTCAGGTTTCAATGGTTGACTTTATAGTAAAAGATGCCATTTCCTCTTCCTGTAATCGCTAACACATCCAACTACCCCACACACCGAAACAGCAAATTTTAATGGGAAACATTATATACTTGGCCCTTGGCTCAAAGTGGGGATGTCTCCTTGTACTAGTTAGTCCTGTGAACATATCAGCCCCCAGAATGAATGATGGCTCTATATCATACATCTTACACAGTGATTTCCTGAGTTAACTGTTATTTTAAAGATTGTAAAACGAGTACTGTAGTTATGAAGATGAACTCTGGTCAACACATCAAAGACTTGAAGAAAACTAGGATAGAACTATTAAAATTTGGGCCTCAGTCAGAATGTAACAAATATTTCATTTTCATTACTGCTTATGCATACATGGAATGATTCAAACTAAACGTTGTAAGGAAAGCAATATCAAATAGAATACAAACAAATGTTACCTTCCAGATAGAACTAACCTACAAAAATGACTTTTAGGACATTTGCTAGATTAAAGTAATTTAAAAACTTGTTTAGGTCATTGTTTTCTTAGTTGAGGTTGATATCCAAAGTCACATAATAGTTTTTTATTTGTAGATTGAAGTAAGGAACATAGATAGTAGAGGAAGAATAAAGATAACACAAATAACACAGGTTATGAAACAAGAAGTGTGCAACTGACAATTAGCTAAAATCTTTGGCATGGTGTTGAAAACCTCCACTGAAATTCAGATTGACTTCAATGACTGCTACCTTATGTATAAAGATGGTTTTGTGCTTAGAGCTCCTGGTCTCACTGTGAGACCCTCAGCACAGTGCCACCCACTGAGTATTTCATTGACTTCGCAATAAACAGTCCCACCATCTCTGAATTAATGAGAATATCAGCTTGACACCTTTAGATAGATTAAAAACAAAATACCTCTTTGAAATATAGTCACGGCTTGAAGAATTAGAATGTAATGCAGATAAATTCTAAGCCCATATGTTTTCTTGGTATAGATGGAAATTTCTCTTAGTAGGTAATTTAGCAGAATAAGTAAAATTGCTGTATTTTATTATGAAATGATTGTAGCTGTTCCCCTTTAGTGATTAAACAGTGAATTGTGACCCTGAGTGATAGTAAATTTAGAACTTGTTAACAGCTTTTAATCCTTTATAGGTTACGTAAAAGAAGCAGTTTGTGTGTGTGTGTGTGCGTGTGTGTGTGTGTAAAGCAAATGATAAATTAGAGACTGATCAAAATAGATTTTGAATAGCTTTCACAATGTGAAAAAGACAGGGATTCTGAGAGAAGAATTTAATTAAGGTCCTTTTAAGAGGCACATAAGAGTGTGAATAGTTCACTAGTGAATTGTGCATGAGGCTCCATTTTCTTTTCCTGGCATGGTGTGGTATGTGTGGTCACCTAAAGATACTCCTCTAGTGTACCAACAGGTAAGCAGGAGAAAAGGAGGCAACTTTCGAAGTGCACCCATCTGGACTCTGTACGGAAGGAGCCTTTCATGTGTTTGTATTTAGTTAGGTCTCAACTATACTCCTAGGTGTAGTTCAAGTCCCACTTTTCCAATAACGTCCTGCAGAGCAGTCCAGACAGAGTATCAGATGGAAAAATGAGTAGAATTGAAATCAGGATTCTGAGCAGGATAAATTGGGGCTCAACCTCAAATATTTTAGGCCCTATACTTGAAATCAATGTTTAGAGTTCATTTAGTTCAGCCAAGTAAAGTATGGTTTTTAGATGAGCTGTCAGGATTACTAATTTGCACATCCATGATAGGTTTGTATCATTCTTTCCTAAGACAACACTATTACAATATAAAATAGTTTGTTATTTAAAAAAAACAGTTAAGTATCAGCACATGAGAAAGCAGAGATATCCAGCCAATTCCCTGCATTAGTTGTAGTAATCAAAATTTTCAAAACAGTAATGAAGAATCTTATGCAGAACATAAAATGACAGCTACTGTCCCATACATCTATTTCATTTCTTCCCTAAATCTACTGACACTGTTTGTACTTCCTTTTCTCCTATACCCTTTTAATCAACTTCTATTTAGCTTTGTCTCTATTACTTGATCGAAACAACTCTCCTCCAAGTTGCCTGACAATGCACCTTACAGATAACACATTTTTATTCTTATCTGTTTGAGCATTTTTCCCTTCTTTATACATATACTTATCTTGGCTTTCGGAATGAGCACTATCTTTGTTTTCTCCCACCTGTGCCTGTGCTAAGTGTTCAGGTTACTAGAGCTTGATTCGAAGTTTTATGCTGTAACTCTGCTCTGTCCCTAAAATGTTCTCCTGCATTTCAATGGCATTAAATATAACCTGTACATATGCTCACATTTCTCAAATTTACATTTTTATATCAAACTTCTTATCTTAGCAGGAAGTTCATGTATTCAAATATCTTCTTATCATAGCCTATTGAAATTTCACTGAGATATCACAAATATAATATGCCCTAAGAAAAACTCTTGACTCTATTCTTGATTGTATTTACGTTACTCTGAAATTTTTGTCTGTCAGAGGCTTTGTCAGATCAGCAAATGCCACCAAAATTACATGAACTGCTTAAGCCATAAAACTGAAACTCATCCAGATTCCTCTACTCCACATCCCGTAATATTTAATCCAGCAGTGTTGCTTATAGACCCTGAATCTTCCTTAAGTCCCTCTGCTTATCTCCAATTTGATTGCAATCATGATAATCCAAACCATAATCAGTTCTCCCCTAATAAAAGTGCTTTCTAATTGATCTTGCCATTTTTCCTTTCTTAAACTAATTGTGCACATAGCAATCAGCACAATGTTTTAAAAATGAAAATTAAGCCTTGCCTAAAACCATTTGGTGGCATCTTGTTACAGGTAGAATGAAAGAAAAATGGCTTGGGATGTCCTCCATAATCCTTTGTGATCCTATGCTCCCAAATTCCCCTTCCTCCCTCCTTCCTTTCTCTCTACATTTTACAGTCTGCACTCTAGACCCATTGGCCTTTTTTTTTTTTAAGTTTTTAAGCAAATCAAGTTCTCTCTCAGCTCTAGATCTGTGGATATTTTTTGTTTGTTTCGTTGGTTGGTTTGTTAGCTTCCTTGTCATACTATTGTTTCTACCCTTAACATGTTTGTCAATTAATTAACTTTTGCTAGTTCATTAAAACTGAATGGGAAATAGGCATTTTCCAAAAAACTTGCCTATCTATTTAGATGACCTTGAAACTATCAACCTCTTTCATTTTAAGTGATGTTAGGTAGGTATTTTGAGCAAAAATTTAAAACAAAACAAAACAAATTTCACTAGACTCTGGGCTGAAGAAACTTTTTTTTTATAAACTAGGTGAGTTGAGAATTATTATAAACATCAGAATTTTGAAAGCTAGAGATGAGTATAATAAACAAAAGGACATCAATGATTCTCTGTTTCTATTCAGTATAAAGATGAATGTACAAAGAAAAACCACAAAAGTCATTGCTAACTTTTTGAAAAGGTTGCTGTCTGGCAGAGTTATAGAAAATTGTTTACTATTGATCTCTTTTCTTAGGAGAGCAAGAAGAAAAGGAAACAAACAAAAGGCTTTAATCAACCCCCATATGTGTTTGCTCTCTTCCTCTTCCTTACCTTCCCTCTAATGATACATCTCTTACATTGGGGATGAAATATACTGGTTAATAATTCAAAACCTTTGCTAAATTTCCAAGGTGGGGGAAAGGCTGTTTGTTATGTCTGAATTATCAAAGTGACAACTGATAAGCTGCAGTGAGGACCAATTTGCCCACAGATGAATTGACACTCACTGAACACATAATGTTCTCCATCTGGACTCTGTATATAAGGAGCCTTTCCTTGTGTCCGTTTTTAGTCAGGTCCAACTATACTTCTAGTTGTAGTTCAAGTCCTGCCTTTCTAACGATGCTTCTGCAGAGCAGTCCAGCTTCTGTCTAAACTTCTGAACTATGTTTATCTGTTTACTACCAGTGTATAGACACTTGATTGCCTTTTGCCTTATCTTTTTGCAAAACGATTTATGACGAAAAGTTCTTCTTCTCCAGTGATATTCTAATTTCCTTGAGTGCAATAATAATGTGGTTTCTTGTTTGTTTCTTGACATATCTTTTCTAATGCTACCCAGTCCTAAGCATTCATTTTATAACAGAAAGAATGATTTATTCAACAAAAGCTTATTGAGTTCTGTTGTAAAACATAATGTGTCGTAGTGTACTGGGATTATACAGTGTTAATATATATTAAGCACTTAATATAAGCCAAGGGTTGTTCATTGTGATTTACATTTAAAAGCTCATTGAATTCTCACTATAAAGTTATGTTGTAGTTACTGCTGTTAACCCCCCTCAACTTACAGATGCAGAAACTGAGACACAGTTGTACTAAATAACTTGTTCAAGGTCATAGAGCTTATAAATAATACAGCCAAGATTTAATCCAGGGAGTCTCACTGAAGATGTTTGTTATTAACTCCTTCACTCGTTGAACCTACAGTGTTGTAAAGAATACAAATTATTGAATCAACAATTACATGAAAATATAATCACTTTAACAGAGGATAGACAGTGAGCTAGAGAAGCATAGATGAAAAGATTTAACGTAGACCTGTGGGCTCAAGGTCTATATGTTCTCTCTGTGCGTATACACATACACACACACACACACACACACAAACACACACACACACATATATAAAGTGTATATTTATAAATATCTTATGCATGTATACATAATTTATATGTCTATATACTACACAATGTATATATTATATTATAATATATGTATTGCCTATATATGTATGTATATAACATATATACAATACTAGTCCTTATGGGTGATTTTGGTCTTCATTTTGCTACTTGCTTTTGCATAATGGCGGCGGTTGTGCATTTAAGCCATTTAAAAATGAATTTGCAAAATAAACATCACTGTCAACAACCAAAATCTTATCACCTACACTTCCTACTGAATTCCTGAGAAAGTAGGTTTTGATTATTTTAGTGTAAAACATAAACTTCCTTGTAATATACAAATAAACTCTTGCAAAACAATAATCACCATTTGCTTACAAAGTTATATAACTGTTCGTCTTTTTGAATTCATAATCCTCTCTAGAAAGAAAAGTATTCAAAAGTTCACCAGTAAAAAAAAAAAATCCTCAAATTTTATGCAAAGCATATTATTCTTTCAATGCAATTTCAACATCTTTACAAGCACCCTGCACAGTAGCACTCAAGATATGTAACAATTGTACTTAATTTCTCAAGTCTGATCATTCTTACATTGCCTCAAAGAATTTGGCATATTTTTCATCTAGAAGAGGACTCAAAAGTTCAGACTCAACTTTTTTTAGCATTCTTTGAACACAAGGAATAAATTATTCCACCAAAAGGTTATTTTCCTTACTCATTCGTTACTTGTGTATTAAGCACTGACAAAAGTGATTCTGTTGTCAAGGAATCCACAGACTAGTGAAGAAAGATACCTTGCTTTTGCTTACTTCTTTTCAAATAAAAACAAAATCAATATGGTCTAAGTCCGGACCTCAAGGGTTCCAAATGCACCAGGGAGGAAAAACCTGATGTACAGTTATGAAGATATGATATGAAGAATGAGCCATAAATGTACTATTAAAATAAGGCTCTCTCAGGCCTACCAAATTACATAACTTCTGGAGATCTAGCACTGTTCTTTCCTAGGTAAATAACACTACCTGGAGTTGTACAGTTCACAGCATGGTTAGTCACACCAGACACCCCTGAGTAGGATTTCACTTTATGCTCCAAGTATCCCAGTTTCAATGAGTTCATTTTAGAAACAAGAAAAAAATCAAACATGTAAAAGTTACTCTTGCTAGCTTCAGAAGCAGCTGATTTTTCAATACAGTAAAGAAAGAAAAGTCTTATCATGAAATTCAACATTTACATTACAGGCCATTAATGATTAGTTTAAAAGACTGTTTTCAAGAAGCCTGCTGAGAGAAACAGAGCCAAAGTTCTCTGAATGATTTCATCTTGCTCTCCAATACAGCTTTTAATTATGAACACTTTTTTAAGTGCATCACATTTTACATTAATTAGCCATTTACTCAGCAGTTTGCTTCTCAGGGCTCCTTCCAGCTCCCTTGACTCTGTGGCAGGACCTGGCAGTCACTACAGCAAGAGTACAACTTCAGATGTTCAGAAACAGAGTTCAATGATCTTTTGCCAACATGAAGAAGATAGATATGAGCATAAGTAAAAAGGAAAGGAATGCATCGCTCTGCAAAACATTGCTTCATTTCTCAAACACAGAGGGAAGGCCCAAAGGACTAAATTTCATCAGGCTGTTTCTCAGGCTTAAAATGGAGTTTTACAAAGCAGTTCTGTTTTTTGTTTGTTTGTTTGTTTGTTTTTTTGCTACCATATATCATTACTATAATATTATTTGGATAGGAAACTGATTAAACTCAATTGCCCTTAACTGAATTCAGGGAATTTTAGTCATGCAAACAGGAAAGAGGGTGAAGTAGCATGAGAGTTATTAGGGTTGAAGCAGAGACTAAACGTTCTATCCCCACAGCTGCCCAGTAGTACCAATATCCCATCCACAATTACATTCCATCCACAGTTTTATTCGCCTCACAGAGACACATAATCTTACCTAGAAAGTTAACTTTCTAAAGTCATATATTGGGAAAGCCTCACATTATCAAAGACCCTATTGAAAATGCTGCACCTTTCTTCCCCAAACTATCTCAACTGATACTTTAACCCCTAGTTTAGGAAATTAAAAGCCTTGGTTTGGAAATATTTTTCAATGGTCTTCTCCTTACAGTACACAAGTATGAACTCGTTATATGAAATTTGGCTTCAGAAAACAAACTAACCATGGGGAAACCTGAAATCTGGGAAGGCAGAACTACCGCAGGGGCCAAACTGGACGTCAACTGGCAGAACTTGGTAAAACAAACTTCAGCATCTCCCTTGGGCAGTTCCTGGAAGCCTTCTCCATCACTGTCAGTTTCTTTTTTTGTATCCTCCTGTATTGTTCTCCCTACACAAGCAAGACAATATTTACAATGAGAGGATGATGCACTGCTTCCTCTAAAATATGAGATACCCCTTTCCTGATTTCATATTGTAAAGTTGTCCTAGGTAATTTCTTCATTTATAACCCTGACTAGCCAGGCGTTCAGTGTGTGAATCCGTGGTGTACGTATCACCCACAGAATTGTGTGGGGATGGACAGAGCTCAGAAGGACATGCAGGTACAATGTTGGGATTTTTTTTTTTTTTTTAGATATAGTCTCACTCTGTCACCCAGGCTAAAGTGCAGTAGCACAATCATGACTTACTGCAGCCTCAAACTCTTGGACTCAAGCAATCCTCCTGCCTCAACATCCTAAGTAGCTAGGAAGACAGGTGCACACTACCACACCTGGCTAACTTTTTAAATTTTTTCATAGAGACAGTGTTCACTGAGTTTCCCAAGCTAGTCTTGAACTCCCTGTCTCAAGTGATCCTCCCACCTTGGCCTCCCAAAGCTCTGGGTGGGAATAAAGGAGTGAGCCACCACACCCAGCCTTGGGAATTTTGTTCAATATATGGACTATTAAATAACTTGAGAGTAAAATGTATATTGAGTATGTTTTCCCTCTTCAGTCTATCATCTATGGGCATTTACATTGGTTCCAGGTCTTTGCTATTGTAAACAGTGCCACAATGAACATACCTATGCATGCGTCTTTATAATGGAACTATTTATAATCCTTTACCCAGTAATGGGATTGCTGGGTCAAATGGAATTTCTATTTCTAGGTTCTTGAGGAATTGCCACACTGTCTTCCACAATGGTTGAATGAATTTACACTCCCACCAACAGTGTAAAAGTGTTCCTATTTCTCCACATCCTCTCCAGAATCTGTTGTCTCCAGATTTTTTAATGATCACCATTCTAACTGGGGTGAGATGGTATCTCAATGTGGTTTTGATTTGCATTTCTCTAATGACCAGTGATGATGAGGATTTTTTCATGTTTGTTGGCCTCATGTATGTCTTCTTTTGAAAAGTTTCTGTTCATATCCTTTGCCCACTTTTGAATGAGTCTGTTTGTTTTATTCTTGTAAATCTGTTTAGTTCTTTGTAGATTCTGGATATTAGCCCTTTGTCAGATGGGTAGATTGCAAAATTTTTTTCCCATTCTGTTGGTTGCTGGTTCACGCTAATGATTTCTTTTGCTGTGCAGAAGCTCTGGAGTTTAATTAGATCCCATTTGTCTATTTTGGCTTTTGTTGCCAATGCCTTTGGTGCTTTAGTCATGAAGTCCTTGCCTATGCCTATGTCCTGAATGGTTTTGCCTAGGCTTTCTTTTGGGGTTTTTATGGTGTTAGGTCTTATGTTTAAGTCTTTAATCCATCTGGAGTTAATTTTAGTGTAAGGTGTCAGGAAGGGGTCCAGTTTCTGCTTTCTGCACATGGCTAGCCATTTTTCCCAACACCATTTATTAAACAGGGACTCCTTTCCCCATTGCTTGTTTTTGTGAGGTTTGTCAAAGATCAGATGGTTGTAGATGGATGGTATTGCCTCCGAGGCCTCGGTTCTGTTACATTGGTCTATATCTCTGTTTTGGTACTAGTGCTGTGCTGTTTTGATTACTGTAGCCTTGTAGTATAGTTTGAAGTCAGGTAGCATGATGCCTCCAACTTTGTTTTTTTTTTGCTTAGGATTGTCTTGGCTATGTGGGCTCTTTCTTGGTTCCATATGAAGTTTAAGGTGGTTTTTTCCAGTTCTTTCCAGTTGTTCTTTGAGGGTCATAGGTAGCTTGATGGGGATAGCATTGAATCTATAAATTACTTTGGGCAGTATGGCCATTTTCACAATATTGATTCTTCCTAACCATGAGCATGGAATATTTCTCCATCTTTTTGTGTCCTCTCTTATTTCGCTGAGCAGTGGTTTATAGTTCTCCTTGAAAAGGAGCTTTACATCCTTTGTTAGTTGTATTCCTAGGTATTTTATTCTCTTTGTAGCAATTGTGAATGACAGTTTGTTCTTGATTTGGCTCTCTTTAAGTCTGTTATTGGTGTATAGGAATGCTTGTGATTTCTGCACATTGACTTTGTATTCTGAGACTCTGCTGAAGTTATCAGTTTAAGGAGATTTTGGGCTGAGATGATGGGGTCTTCTAAATATACAATCATGTCATCTGCAAATAGAGAAAATTTGACTTCCTCCTTTCCTAATTGAATACCTTTTACTTCTTTTTCTTGCCTGATTGCTCTGGCTAGAACTTCCAATACTATATTGAATAGGAGTGGTGACAGAGGGTATCCTTGTCTTGTGCTGGATTTCAAAGGCAATGCTTCTAGTTTTTGCTAGTTCAATATGATATTGGCTGTGGGTTTGTCATAAATAGCTTTTATTATTTTGAGATACATTCCAGCGATACCTAGTTTATTGAGAATTTTTAGCAGATAGCGCTGTTGAATTTTGTTGAAGGCCTTCTCTGCATCTATTGAGATATTCATGTGGTTTTTGTCTTTGGTTCCATTTATGTGGTGAATTACATATATAGACTTGCATATGTTGAACCAGCCTTGCATCTCAAGGATGAAGCCTGCTTGATCATGATGGGTAAGCTTTTTGATGTACTATTGCAGTTGGTTTGCTAGTATTTTATTGAAGATTTTTGCATTTATGTTCATCGTGGATATTGGCCTGAAGTTTTCTATTCTTGTTGAGTGTCTGCTGGGTTTTTGTATCAGGATGATGTTGGTCTCATAAAATGATTTGAGAAGGATTCCCTCTTTTTGGATTGTTTGGAATAGTTTCAGAAAGAGTGGTACCAGCTCCTCTTTGTAAGTCTGGTAGAATTCAGCTGTGAACCCATCTGGACCTGGGCTTTTTTTGGTTGGTAGGCTATTAATTGCTGCCTCAACTTTAGCCCTTTTTATTGGCCTATTCAGGGTTTCTACTTCTTCCTGGTTTAGATTTGGGAGGGGGCAAGTGTCCAGGAATTTATCCATTTCTTCCAGGTGTACTGGTTTAAGTGCATAGAATTTTTTGTAGGGTTTTTAAATGGTCATTGTACACAAGATTCTTCTTATTTATAAAATGTTTCTTCTTTACAGAAAAATGTTATCTGCTTCAAATCATCAATTTTACTTATTGATATTTTAAACTCCAATGCTTTAGAAGTGAGCTTTAATAAATATAAGGTGACATTCACTGTGTTGTCTCTCATGGGTTTAAATTTTATCTACTCTGATTTCTTTTTGTGTGTTTTATAAAATTCTTCTTTCCTCTAAAACTTCCCTTACATTTGCAAATATGTACAATCTTAAAAATATATAGAACTGATAACAAAATTTAAATCAAATATCCTTTTCTTCACTGCTTTATCTTTCAAATTATCAGTCTATGTTTTTTCATTTCTTTATCAGCAAACATTGGAAATTGTTTCCATTTTTCCTTACCTTTCCGTCTTCCATTTCACAAAGAGTACCACTGCTACCAGTGGAATCTGGTGTTATGGCTGACTGCTTAACTAGCCCATGAATTTTCTTCTTTCTTTGACCTTTTCTTCTGTGATATCATCAACAATCAACAAATGGAACAAAGACGTCTGGATCTGAATCTTCAGTGCTCATCTCCTTTCCACCATTTCTATCTCTTTCTTACTGGCCATTGATTTACTACTAATAAATCTCTCAAGACCACAGATATTGGCCTGCTTTCTAAAATTCTTCGACATTTCTAAACTGAATGGCAGCAGTCACTTACTGTGGGTCTCTATCCTCATCTCTCTTCCTTCTATTAGGAAGATAGGATTTCTCTTTCTAAATGTAAATGTAAACATAATATTCGTAAGTTAAAATTTCTCAGTATTATTTAAAAAAGAAACAAATTTAAAATGTAAAAATGTTCATAGAATAACGTTAAGTAAAAACAGAGTAAAAATTCTGTATGCAGTATTAGAAAAACTAGGTATATATACATGCATGTTGATAACAAACAAACTTCTAAACAGCTGTACATTGCTGTGGAGAATGTAAAAATATTTTTAAAGTTTTTTCACTAACTTTTAAGTTTATTTTAAAATTAAATTATACAAATTTGTATTTAAGAATAGTTTTGCTCAACCTACTTAGTCTAACTACATCAACACAAAATAGAAAATCTTTAAAGGCAAACCCAATTTAAGTTTTCTGTGAAAAAAAAAATCAAAAAACAAAAGAATGAATTATATCCAGGTATACAATATTATTCCAACTTTAAAAAATATACCTTGTGAATTTGCATCCTCTTTTGGGCACAGTATCAATTTTTCATGCTTGTCTTTTATTTCTGCCCTGGAATCTATCTAATGTTCCTAGGCAGTGAGGTCCTTTATAGTCTATATTTCTAAAAGTCTCTCAAAATTCTTGGGTAAATTAGGTATATTGCTGGACCATAATCTCAATGAAATGATGGATATTAACATGTCATTTTTGAGTCCTTTTCTTATCTTACAAACTCCCCCAGAATGCACCCTTTTCCTCCGCCATCCCTCTCGTTTCTCTTACTCCAACTTCAGTTTGTAGAACAGTGCCTGGATTGGACCTGAAACTGGGCCTTTTTGCTGAAATTCTAAATCCCTGGAGATTTACAGTGGTTGCCAGTTGAAATCAAAGCAACATTATTAAAGATGAAAATAGAACCCAAATAGTTGTAACTTACTCCAATCCAATGTGTGGAAGTGCTAAACTTAGAGAATGTTTTCATGTGAAATAGTTACTAGATCTCAGAAAGGTATCAGAGAGTTACAATGAAGGCATATGAAAGTCAATGAGCTAATGAATAAACCTGTCATGTCAAGTTATAATGAAGGCTATGAATTTTCTTGGTAAAGAAATGTTTTGGCTCTGCTATAAATTTCTAAAGTGCTTAGTATAGTGTCTGCCTCTTTATGCATGCTCAATGAATATTATATATTATTAGATTAGTATTGAGTGCCTGTGATATGTCATCAACTTCTGTGCACTGGACATATGACACTAATTCCTGAATCACTGCTCAGAGTTGCTCAATTCCAAACTCAGTCTCAGTTCAAATTTTGTCCGTAAGAGAACTCAGTTTGCCTATTTTGTAATACTCCTGTCTCTACTAAAAAATACAAAAATTAGCTGGTCATGGTGGCATGTGCCTGTAGTCCCAGCTACTCAGGAGGCTGAAGCAGGAGAATCACTTGAAGCCTGGAGGCAGAGGTTGCAGTCAGCAGAGATCGCGACACTGCCCTCCAGCCTGGCAACAGAGTGAGACTCTATCTCAAAAGAGGAAAAAAAAAAAAAAGAAAATGTCATCTTTTCAAAGATTATTTTTGAACTCATGTCCGTGATATCCAAGCTACAAGGTAAAGTTATAATATTTGATAATTGCACTTTGTTTATTGTGATATCTTTTCTTTAAAAAGCAAAAATACAAGTTGTTGACTGTTTGAGAATGGTTCAGTAAAAGATAAAAACAGAAAACCCAGAAACCCAGAACACACTGAACAACATTAATGAAACATATTTTCAAAATATGAAAGAATTGGTTTAGAAATCAGCTAAAATGCATTATTCAAAAAACTTACTTGATAATCAACTTAGACATCTAATAATGAGTCCCTAACATGGATTTTTCTTTTTATGAAAAATTAATGAAATAAGGAATGATGGAACATGGTTAAATTTTAGCCTACATAGTTTTCCAATGTGTACTTGATCATATAGGTTCAGATTCTTTTCTAAGAAAGAAAAGCCTGTTTCAAACTCTGCACTGAGAGTATGGAGAGAGTTGTAAACAGTACCTGTGGGGATTTCTTGAAGAAAACGTTTAAATGACAATAAATTAACTATGCTAATACATATAAAATTGGACTGAAAGTTTATGTCAATTGAAAGGGACAGGAAGCAAAGCTTTGCTTTGTGCTTGGCCACAACTACAGTAGTTTTAATTCTTTTTTTGTTGTTAGGTTATTAATGCAAGGTATATTTGAAATGTTAGTTAATTTCCCTCAACACTAAATCACAAATGGTCTTTTGCCTCTCATTAAGGATTTAAAAAGAAAGAAAATCTGAATATGAAAGCAGAGCGTGAGAGTGAAGGAGGCACAAACAAAAGGACATTGGGTACTAGCAGCCACTAGTCATCATCATAACAGACTCAGGTTGGGTACATTGAAGCTTATTTTTAAATCATTTTTCATATATTTCACAGTAAGACAAATACTAAGACAGGACTTTACTTAGCTAACAAGAAAACCATATTTACATCATCTTAGACTTTGAGTCCTCTCAGACATAAAAACACTGTAAGTACATGCCACATTCTTCAGAGAATCTAAGACCAAATCAAGAGAGCTTAAGTTTTAATGACAGCCTTTCCTTTTGTGTGTTAACGTTGTTTTGTCTTAAGTGGAGCTCTACTGCTATATCTTGGTGCCTCCATCTATAAGTGAAGGCATATGCACTCTGTCATCTACTTGCAAGCACACAGAATCAATAAAAATGTTTAAGTCTCTATAAACTTGGAAGTATTATGACACTTCCTTTCATGCAGAATCTCTCAATAAGTGATAAGTTATTGCTTTTCCAACACACTCATTTATCTAGCACATTCTTTTCATTTACCCAATCTCTCCTTGCTTCTCCTTTTCAAATGCTATGTCAACATCATCACTATTTACACATAGTTTAAACCAGCACTATACTCTGACTTTCTTCATTCCCGTGTGTTTTGTTACTTGCATATCATCATCACCATCATATTTTGAGTGCCCACTGTGTAAAGGATATTTTCAAATGACAAAATAAAGTGAACTTGCGAAGGACTGCACTTTTCCCTAACAAGTTGAGAAGCATGATGAACAGCTCCTCATAGAACAGAGTTTCATCATCATCATAACATGATGATTCACAGAACAAACTCTTGAAAGTGAGCATACAGTTCAAAAAAGCTCTCAAAGTGGTAGGATTACAGGCATGAGCCACCACGTCTGGCCAACATTCAATGGCCTTAATTATTTTCTTTTAAAATGATGGCCAATTAAGTTGTATTTACATTAGTAATTATTACAGCAATATAAGATAATAATGAAGATGATTTTTAAATTCTGTTACAATTTCTAATATGACACTATGGTGAAATAGAGTAAAATAAGAGGCCCACAGTCTAACCTGGTTACTATTGGCAGGGGTTCAAATGGTAGATCTGTCTTTTCTAGGACAAGTATTAATAGTATCACATCTCTTCATCCTCACTGCAACCAGATAGATAGGCCTATTCCTACCTGAGAGGCATATGCAATGTACTTCTCAATTATTGGGAGTTATATGTACCCATATATTTTAGTACACTTTTTCTCCTTCCTGCTTGTTCCTATAAGGTAGAGGAACATTTCTCATTTTAATCACTTTGCTTTCCTCCGTTCACAAGAGCTATTTGACAAGTCTATAAAGCTGAAAATAAAATCCACACTATGTTATTTTAACAAAGTCCATTCCTTTAAACAGAGCAGCAAAAAGACCACATGGCAATTTCTACCACTCTCTTTACCAGATGCCTCCCACACTTTAATACATAGCCTGCCTTTCGTGAGCAATTGCACTACTTTGTACATACACTGCTTGTACTCTTAAGATATTTCTTCACTAGCCATGTAAATACCCCATTGTGAGATATCAAGATATTTTAATTTGATCCATTTGATTTTAAAAAATTTCTTGCCTTTTTATCTAATTATTATAGTTACAATAATATAAAGAACCATTTTATATTATACAGTTTTATATTATATAGTTTCCAAACTAAAGAACCACTCTAGTTTGGTTATTTCTTCCCCTTTCAAAATGTTGTTGTATTCTGCTTTGCATCCTCTTCGTGGAGCTTAAGAATGTTGAGATTTATGAACTCACTGAGTAAAATCTGCTTTTTATCTTTGAAGTTGTGGTTCACATCCAGCTAGATCCAACTGCATTTATTCCAACAAACTGAAAGGGACAGAACCTAATGTAAATCTGCACAAGGACATAGAGTGTCCTGAGGAAGGTGATAGAAAGACCATGTAAAAGAAAACCAAATATTTGATCAATATGCTTCAAAAGTCTCAAAATCATGAAAGACAAGAAAAGACTGCAGAACTGTTACATATCAGGACTGACTAAGAAGAAATCACAACTACATGATCCTGGATACAAATCTGGAACAAAAAAGAACATCTGTGGAAAAAGTGATACAAATTGAATAAGCTCTATACGTTTGTTCATGTTATTGTTCCACTGTTTATATTCTGTTCTTGACAACTGTACGGTGACTACATAAAATGTTAACATGAGGGAAAGTCAGTGAAGATGATGAATATAAAAGAACTGTGGGCCTGGTGCGGTGGCTCACGCCTGTCATCTCAGCACTTTGGGAGGCCAAGGTGGGCAGATCACTTGAGGTCAGGAGTTTGAGACCAACCTGACCAACATGGTGAAACCCTATCTCTACTAAAAATACAAAATTAACCACGTGTGGTGGTGCATGCCTCTAATCCCAGCTACTCAGGAGGCTGAGGCAGGAGAATCACTCGAACCTGGGAGGTAGAGGTTGCAGTGAGCCAAGATCACTCCATCGCACTCCAGACTGAGAAGCAAGAGTGAAACTCTGTCTCACACACACACACACACACACACACACACAAATTGTGGAGACTTCATTTAAAAACTATACATGGAAAACTACTCAAGTAGGTCATGATCCAAAGGTCATGATCCAAAAGATGTCTAACCTCTCATTTTCAGGAATACAGAAAATCTCGGAAGTGACATATTTGATTACCAGATAAAAAATTTGTTTCCATGATAATCAAGATTCACATTTTCTCAGAACCTTCTGAATGAATAGCCAAACGAATTCTAGGAAGAAACCCAGCTGAAAAAATGTGCCAGGATTGGAAGGCAGAGGGCAGGGTACTATGGTTCCCACTACCTTTTTCAACGTTTCCAGTAGCAGAGCAGAGAAAGAAAGCTTGAGTAAGCAGCAAGCCATCTGTACTCATTCTGTGAGTGCTCCTCCTCCCCTGCATTACAGTTTGTCCTTCTTAAAAGCAAAAATGTACACTTAGTTACTGTGACACAGTATCTTTCATTTGGAGGATTTAAAACACATACCAACATTCATATTTATAGAAATAAAAGTACCCTACTTTTGGAATCCTAGATATAATATCAAGGTAAAAATCTTCCAATAATTCACAGAAATTCTTTCAGAGGATTTATTCATTGCATAATGTTGCACATAGCAGCAATGGATATTTAACTTAAGTAGAGAGGAACTCCAGGGACGTGACCAACTAAGTACCTGTGCCCTGTAAAGAAGGAAACTAGTTCTTATTTTTTGCTGGTCAACTCTTAGAACAGCAGTCCTAATGAAATCATATCTTACAGATTGTCAAGTAGGAATAAAGTTTTATCATATAAAATGTTATCAACCAAAATGTTAGTCTCTTGTTACCACTATGATTCAGATGGTTATGGTATTTTTGAAATATATGTCTCTAAATATAATACTGAATTCATATAAAGTATTTATTGACATTTCAAAACTACAATAAGATAATTTTAAAATTACTGACATAGTCAAAAATATCAGGAAATTAGAAAAGAGAAATATTGAAAGAAATCAAACCACATTCTCTGTAAGCTTCATTTACACTGCGGGCAGATCACCTGAGGCCAGGAGTTCAAGACCAGCCTGGTCAATATAGTGAAACCCCATCTCTACTAAAAATACAAAAATTATCTGGCATAGTGGCACATGCCTGTAGTCTCAGCTACTCAGGAGACTGAAGCAGGAGAATCACTCAAACCTGGGAGGCAGAGGTTGCAGTTAGCTGAGATCACGCCACTGTATTCCAGCCCGAGCAACAGAGTGAGACTCTGTCAAAAAAAAAAAAAAAAAAAAAAAAAGAGGTAGTACCTTTAGGAGATAATTTAGTCATGAAGGCAAAGCATATGTGGATGGGATTAGTGACCCTTTCATAGATCTGGAATGAACTAGCTAGGTCTTTTTGCCCTTCTGCCTTCTTCCATGTGAAGATACAGCAGGAAGGCCCTCACCAGACACTGAATCATCTTGATTTTGGATTTCCCAGTCTCCAGAATCATAAGAAATAAATTTCTATTGTTTATAAATTACCCAGTCTGTTGTATTTTTTTACATTACAAACTGAGGTAGGGGTACCAAGCCTCATTTATTATGCAACCTTCCACTTGGGCTTTAGGGCCACACTGACTAGGTTCCGAGCATTTTCATTTACTGTGAGAGTTTACAAGTTATTTAACTTTCTGCATTTCTGTTTCTTGATAAGTAAATTTGGATTTACCTCTTAGGCAATGAGTATCTAAAATTGACTCCAATTTATTAAGAAGAAATATTTTTAGATTGTGTGTTCCAGGAACATAATAATTATTTTTTAAAGAGAAAAGGAAAATCAACTCTGCATTGCCTGCTGCAGTATGTTATCTTGACATATAAGGAATATTATCTGTGTGGGTTTTTATAGTATTCAAAAGAACTTTATTATTCTCTTGATTTTGTTTAGTTCTGGTATAATCCTATTTTTACATATATATATATATATATATATATATATATAAAATGTATATGTTAAATAAATTATATTTAACTCTCAATATGCCAATGTGTTTTTTCAAAAACGCAATTGCCATCATCCAGAAATATTTTCTGTTAGATAATTGGAGTCAATTTTAGATATTAAAAGTAATGATTGTCAGCAGTTATTTGGAAATCTGACTCTGTCAGACACTAGGCTAAGCATACTCACAACAGCATTACATTAGTAAAAGATTAAGAATAGAGTCTCTAGAGTCAGTGACCTGAGTTCAAATCTTGACTCTACCTCTTCCCACCTGAGTGGCGAAGGGGAAATTATGTAACATATCTATGTCTTACTTTGCACATCTCTGATGTGAATTATCTGTAGAGGATTAACTCAATTAGAGCACTCAGATCAGAGTCTGTCATATAAGAAACAGAAATAATGATGACTCTTATTGTTACGTGTTTTAATTCAGGATATTTTGTTTTGTTTTGTTCTCAAAATTACTGTAGTAGGCCTAGTAGCAAAAGACCTGAGTTTCAGTCTTGGATCCAAATTCCATTAACAATTATGACCCTGGTTAAGTCATATGACTTCAGGGAGCCTTAATTTATTCATCTGTAAAATATGAATAACATCTGACAGATGAGTCTACTATTATTGTTAAATGGAAGAATATAGAAAACAATTCTTCCTTTTTATAAAGATACAGATACACTACCTTTATAAACATTTAAATATCTTTCTAACTACACATAGAAAAATAAGTATTGCTGTATCTTTCTTTCCTTCTTAATGTCCTCCGAGTTTCCACCTCGTACTATAGCCAATGAAAGGTTTCAAGCCTACCAGCCCCAAATCAGAATAGTTCTTATATTTTTCAATGGTACAGTGAATGTACCTAACAAGAAATATTGAAATATTTAAAGCAGTATCCATCTTAAGGAACAATATGCAATATGGAACAAGTTCTTCCATGTGCAAAAATCAAATAACGAGGTACATTTCCTAATTCACTTTCTCAAGCTTGAGATTTTCTCTTGTATATATTTCTCTTAATTCCTTCCTGCCTGTTACTTTTTGACAGCTGGGGGAACTGAAAGTGACAAAATGAATTTCTGAGCATCAAATGCACATTAATTAAACGCCTCAAACTCAGTTACACTTTTTATTTGGCAGCACATTTTCTGATTGATACATGTACTTGTGGTTTCACTCCTACATTGTGTTGATAAAATGTTCTCATTTTTGTTCTGTTATTTAACGGTTATGGCACTAGGTAGAAATGTTTTAGGTTAAGGAATCATTCTCTAAGGAGAACCACTTATATGGTGTTTCCCACACTAGGGATAAGAATTTTTCAGTAATTTGCGTGAAACTTTATTAATCAAGTGGAGACTTTGGAAAGCAACTTGGAGATATTATTTTCTTGAGATGGAAAACTTTTTAAAGACTATATAAAGTGAATTATATAGTTAACTAACCTTGTTTTTTCTAGCCACTCTGTAAGTTATGTAATGGTGTTCTGATTTTTAAAATCTTAGCCACTAAATAACTAATAAAAATTCTTTATCAGATATGGCTAATAAAAATGTTCTCTGATTCTTCCAGTAGAGAAAAGAACATTCTAATGATAAGTCAGAATTTATCTGAAACTATCTTCAATGGGATCTCTGATTGGATAGTATTTTAGAATTGCATTTGGTTAGGCAATTCTTTAAACTTCTCTCTCCTCATACTCCTGAAAGTAGAAAAATGTCTCCTTTGGATACTTCACTCTGGGCTAATACAAGCATTAAATTTCTTTGAAGTTTTCTGCTTCATTTTTTAAGTCCATGAGAACTTTGCATTATATGTTTTAAAATAAGCAGATCTCTTTTAAAAGAAAAAAACTAAATTAAAAAAATAAACATAATATACACCAGAAAGATGTCATATTTATCGCTTACCAAGACAGTGTTCTCCCATTTCATTGTCCACACAGATTTCCTAATAACTTTATTAAGATATAGATTCAGAGTCAGTGTCTTAAGGAAGCCTAAGATTCTGCATTTATGAAGCTAACGAATTCCACTTGAGGCTGATGCTGCTGGTCCCCAGATCATATTCTGAGTAGCAAAGTTTTAAGGGAGAATTTTTTAAAAATCTGCATTTATCTCATGTAAACAGAATGCAGAAGTGTCAAATTCTGAAGTCATATAGATATTTCAGTTAATACATTGGAGTAGAGATTTCTGAATTGTAAATAATACAAACATTTCTTACAAATTAAAATCTAGTTGTTTATGACAATAATTTTAGTTCCTCAAAGCTAGTTGGTATCACTCAGTTTGCATACATTCTTTACATTTTCATTTAGTGTTAAATTGAATTGACTAGACTCCTTTATGTATTTTTTTGAGTAACTCAACTTTTTCTACCCATCAAAACAGTTCTTCCATTCTGGCCATAATGGGATGGGGCTAAAGACCAAAGTCAGAACCACGGGTTTGTAAGGTCACAGAAATAGTAAATGATGGGGCCAGAATTTGAATTTGCTTTGACTCAGAAGTTGGCCATAAACTCTTACAAAATAATTATTTACTTTTTGATAAATTCTAAACCACTAAATTCCAAAAGTGTTTAATATTAAATAGTTAATAAAGTATAGTAAATATAATTATCTTCTTGAAGATATGCTAAAAGCAGTTGATAGCATACTTCTTTATTTTGTACTTGATTGATTAATTTGTTTGTTTTAGAAATAGAATCTTCTCTGTGGCCTAGGCTAGGGTACAGTGACACAATCATAGCTCACTGTAACCTCTAACTCTCAGACTCAAATGATCCTCTTGCCAAAATCTCCTGAGTAGCTAGGACTGCAGGCATATGCCACCATACTTAGCTGGTTATTATTATTATTATTATTTTGTAGGGACAGGGTCTCCTTGTTGGCAGGATGATTTTGAACTCCTGCCCTCAGGTGATCCTCCTGTCTTGGCCTCCCAAAGCATTGGGATTACAAGTGTGAGACACCATACCCCACCTAGCTCTTTACATGTACCTAAGGTACAGAAAATATGTTGAATTAAATACATGTTTTTCAAGGTGTGTTATAAAATTAAACAGTACTATTTTGTAACATCTGACACAGATAATAGGTAACATGCAGTCTCAGAAACCCTGACTTGGTGTTAACATAATACAAAATTCAGGATAAAACTATCATGAGAAAAATGAGGCTTTAAGTTCAAACTGAGATCTCTTGTTAACACAGTTTGGAAGAACCCTACTTACCATTTTGAACAGTTGTAAACATACTTGTTGCATTTTTCTGGTCTAGCAATAAGTGTTTATCTATTACATCTATCAGAAATTGTTTATCTTTTCATAGTACTTTTAAAATCAGCGACTTGGAAAGAAGGATATTGAGTGTCTAAAAGCCTATTTTTTTTTAGTACTTGCAAATACCTGGGAAGTGTTAGAAATCTATTTCACAAAGCTATACTTTTCTCCAACACTTAAACACCTTCTGAGCTTAGCTGGTGCAGTTAGATCAGAGACAGCTACGGAAGCAAGAAGCTTAAAGAGTGGCTCAATCAAACCACAAAACTAGGCAAGTGGAAAATTACATTTTGTTGCTTGGAATTAGGTAAGTTATTACCTGAATATGTATGCACATATTTATTTTCAATGTTTATTAATTTGAAGTTCTTGACTTCTTGCTATAGCCCCTTATGTACACAAGTTGGTATTTTGGTTTCATTTCTTTAAATCCTAAGTGGTATTTCTCAGAGAGTGAGGTTTTCTTCATCTAATTTTAATATCAATTAGTATGTATGAAGGGTGCCTACTTGTGAACCCTAGTGTATTAGTCATGCTCCAAAGTAAAAATTATGTGTGAGACCTCTGGAAGCATTGAAACTAAGCTAGAAAGCACTAACTCAAATGAATACAGGATTGATTTGCATACAGTCAGATAGCAATGTGCAATGGATGATTCCGTTTTTGATTATTTATGTGTCTTCATGCACAACTGGGATGTGCAGTAGACCAAACTGTTTAACTTGGAGTCCCCAGGGCCGTGAACTGATTTGAGGAATCTATAAACTAGCTGATATCAGTTGCAAAATTTGTGGCTATATACATATACGTGTATTTCTTGAAAGAGGAGCCTTTGCTTTTAGCAGCTTCTCAAAGAGGCTTAAAGCTCCCAGAAAACATTAAGAATCACTGTCTCAAACCTTGAGATAGCTGGTTTGGCATTTAGACATAATCTCCCGAGATTAATGGGAAACACAGCTAACGCAAACAAAGACCAGAAATGGGCGAGTGTGGCAAACATTGCCAGTAGTCCTAAAGATCTTCAAGAGGGAAGAGAACACAAGCAACTGTTAATCTGCTGCTATGAGTCAGGTACTGTGCTGTTTGCTTTTCACATCTCATTAAATCTTAACTGTAATTCTTTGAAATGATTCTCCGTTACTCCATTTCACAGTTGAAAAACTTGAGGGTCAGAACAATTACATATTAGCAAATTAGACCTTAACATGTATTGAGGCAATTATCATGTACTGTGATCTTTGCTAACCATTATGCCATGCATTATTTCATTTAATTCTCGGAGCAGTTCAATGAGAAAAGTATTATTTTTATTTAAAGATGAGTAAACTGAAATTTATAAATTTACATACCTTACCCAAAACTATACCATAGTAGTAGCAGAACCAAGATGAAATCAAACAATAAATGAAACAAATTATATGCCCATAATTACTATTTTATACTGGAGTTGACTCAAAAATTCATACTACTTTTGCTAAAGCACAACTCTTAATAAAGTAATAATTATAATTCACATTAATATTCTACTAAAATGATTTTATGTCTTGAAGGAGATTAACAGTAGGAGAAAATGAATTTCTTAGAATAAAACTTGTAAGATTTAAGCCAGACTCTTAAGATGAGAGATGACTTCAAGAGATTCATATATGCTTAGAACTTTAGAGTTGAAGACAAAGAATCTTCATACACTTCAGTCTAACCGCTCTCTGATGCTGTGTCTCCTCTATTTTATCTCCACCAAGTTAGCAACCACCCCTTTTTTAAAATTCTTAATGGGTAGGAAACTCACTATCTCTCAAGACAGCCCGTTATAACATTTAAAATTCTTAAAATGATCTACACATGAAATAAAATCTTTCTTAAACTGGAATATAATTAAGTAAGCCAGGCAACCTAAGCTTAACTTCATTCAAGGCAGGTCAATGTTTTTTTCTAATTTTCACTCTTATTAAGCATCCAACTTCTCTTAGGTTTAGTGCATCTTCTTTTGTTTCAAGACTGTTTTTGTTAACAGGAAATGTAAGGTCAAAATGTCAAAGACCTATATTCTTTGTTATTGACTGCCAGCAGCAAGTGTATCCTTTCCTTGATTTTCTTGTATCATATATGACTTTTAAAAGTATCCCCACCCTGCTTTTTGCTGCCCTTGACATGATGTGCACACAATATTTCATTTATTCATCAAACACTTATTAAATTCCTTTCTATATAACAGGAACTCCATTAAAAGTTTAAGACATAAAAGCACGTTTTCTTCTTTTACGGAGACCACAGTCTAGTGGAGGAGAATGCCAAAGGATCTGTGTCAGTGGAAATTAGAGCTTCTCTATGGACTACAGAAGAATGTTCACAATCCAAGCTGTGCTCTCCCAGAATGATGAGTTCCAGGATGTTAATTTGAGGCTTTGTCCTTCCTAACATCTATCTTATCAAACCATGTCAGTCTTCTGTATTTGCCCTGGGTTCTATGACTTTTTTCAGTCTTTGCTTCATGTCCTCTTGCAAAAATCCAAGTTGACCATTGCACTCTTTGTGTGGTTAGATGGCTTTCTTTGGGAAACTAATCCTTCTCTCACCCATCAGAATTCTTGATTATAGAATCAGAATCACATTTGTGATAATATTCTCATCCTTTAGAAGCCTCATGACACATTCTGATTCATACTTCTTGTGTTTGTTTTGTTGACTTGAAAAATAAAAATCAGAAAAAGCATACTCTTTCTTCCTTCTAATTGACCCATTCCTTTCTCTAATGTTTTTCTGTGTCACAATTGTCAGGGTCACCTTCAGATAATGGTACATTGGCATATAACGAGTGAACAGACTAGGAGAAAATGTTGGCAAGGAATTAGGAAGAAACTAACCACAAATTGTTATCAAGAATGTACTATTTTCCCCAACATAAAGAGAAAACATAAAGAGTGAAAAATACTTTATGATTTTTAATTGATGTCTTCAAGTATTGATCATCATTGGTCAGGGAATCTAATAATCTAGCAATACATTAAGATTTGCATTGACTTATTTTTACACATTTAAACCTTGAGTGCTATGACCTTGTCCTTTTTTCACATAATACATTTGCAGCTCAAGCTTCCAGACAAGTACATAGCCTTCTGTATCCTATGGCTCTGGCTATGCCATATGACATACCTTTAATATGGAAGGGTCTATTATGCCACATTGATGGCGAAAAGGCCTCCACTAGAAGTCTCACCATCATCTTCTTTTATATGTCACAACAATTTAAGTTTCAGAGAAAAATATAGCTTTTTGTTCAATTAATAATAGTATGTAGCAATCTGGCTCCATCTACTATCTTCCAAATAACTGAAAGAGCTTTCATGAATATCATCTCATCCCAAAGATATGGAGGTACAGGTTTTATGGTTACCATTTTTTCTCTTGAAATATTCCTTTAACATTCCTATTCTCATTGTTTCTAAATTAGACAACTGTCTTATCTCCCACAACCAGAAATGACATAATATTTTGCTCTTATCTCTCTTTTTCCTTTCCAAACATGCTGTTATCCAATATCATTATCTGCCTTTTACAATAGTCCTCACACTATATCACCATCACCATATTGTCAAAATCCTTTCACAGAAATGAATCTCCTTTAAAGAATCAGCTTTCAGCTCTCTGCATGCTATATTTTGCCCATTAGGTATTTCAAGCTGTATAATCTCATAAAAGTCACTGAATGACATCAAACAATTTGCTTATTCTATGTTGACTACATTAAAAATAATAAAATATGTTTCTATATTTTTTAAAATTAAAAATCATAATTAGGTTTGTTTTTTCATACTGCAGAGAAAATACAAAATCAAATTTCATTTCTTTGGTTCAATCCCTCCTGACAGCTTATCCTCACTCTTAAATGTGTTAAGCATAAATGTGATACCTGGGAAAGAGTAATTTTCTATCCCCCTTTCTACCTTAACAGAACCTAGCTAAGGTGTGTAGGCTTCAATTTCTATGTAAATTGTGGGTCAGTTGTCAAGAAAGCCAGCAAAAGAAGTTGTCTTCTGAGTCTAAAAGCTTATAACTTCTCCAAATCTCAATAGAATGTACTCTGTTCGTGAGCAGGCAAAGAATGGGTGAATGACGACCAAATAAGCTCCAAAAAGGAAGGCACTAAAGCAGGCAATCTGCTGTCATTAATGTGAGAGCTGTCAGGAACGTAGCTTATAATAACAGGAACAGATACTGCTTTTTTTCAAAGCCTGAACTTAAAGCTTCAACAGTAAGCAGGGAAATGACATTTACATTGAGATGAAAATTGCAGCCAATGACACTGTTCATTTATGTAAGATGGGTTTATTTTGGTTATCAGGAAATATAAATTGAAACCCTGTGTTTTCTCTTAGAAAGGCTGACTCCATAGAAAGTAAAACTTAAGGCTGTTTCTGAAACGTCAGGGGAATGTAAAGGCCATTTCACTGCCTAAATATGAATATTAATGCAATGCAAAGGTAAGCCTGTTTAATAGCATCATTTGCAATTTCCCTTAAAAAGGCATTGTTTTAGAGGCAATGGAAAGTCCATAGGACAGGAAAGCCTTCCACACAGAAACAGACAGACACTCCCCTCTTTTCCTGAACATTAAACAGTTTCAAGTCACATACCCTAGGGGCAAGTGAAGCATTTCATAAAACTAAAAGACAGAAAGAGAATTTGGGATGTCCTTTTATGTTATTTCTCTTGGGACAAACAGATTACGGTTTTATCTTTTTGTACAAATTCCTAGAGTAGACGATTCTTCAATCCCTGTGGTATTATTTGAAAGCAGTCACTATCATTATCATAAAGAAGTTTGAAAGACCTTCCCCCTAAACTCAAATCCTTCTATTTATTTAGTACATTGATAAGAAACTTTACTCAGTAGAAACTCAAAGCAATGATCAATCACCGCACTCTATACATTTGTATTTGCTCCTTCAATATGCTGCCTAATACTCTCGTAGCATCAATGATATTGGACAAAAATTATTCTGTCTCTCTCACCCACTGGATGGAGCACTCTTTGATGGGAGATGGTGTGTCCTCCCAGTGCTTAGATCAATATTTGGAACACAACAGACATTCAATAAAGCTCAAATTTTTATGTTACATTTTTTACATTATATACACTATATTTAATATAAATACTTTCAAGTATTTCAGATATCAAGGGAAGCTATTTCAAAGTCTTTCTGAAATTCAGCAGCATGCTTTGCCAACAGGACCCAAATAAATATTTTGTGATTATACTAATAATGTGAAGTACAGTTGGTGAGTTGCTGTGCCATTCTTTTCAGCACCTGTCAAGTTGTCATGTTATATTCTGCATATAGAACAGTCTTTGTGACTGACTAAAATACGGTCTATGACTGGGGTAATTTTAAGGTGAATTAAGTGTTGCTCAGTACAAACCACACTATTTTTCTAAAACAACCACCCTTTCCAGTTATAAGCCCCAGATATCTTAGGATGAAAGTGATCAAGGTAACTTTATTTAACATTAAAAGAATGCAAATGTAGTAACAGCAGTAAAGAAATCTTTCTAAAAAAAGCTGTTACTAATGTTAAAGTTGTTTCCAGAAAGTGTCTTCTTGCTTTAAAGACTGCAGCAATTCTCCCTTTACAGCGGATCAGACCACCTCTATCACCTGTCTGATTTTGGCACTCTGAGTGGCTTGGACACCTCTCATTCTTGCCTTAAGCATGAAATTCTCCGAACTGTAGTTCAACCATACTCAAAATGGTTAGTTCGTTCATTCAACTAATATTTTCTGAGTTTTTTTTATGTATCAGACATATTTCTAGACATTGAACAACAAATTAAAAAGACAGATTATTTTCTGTGGAGCTTACATCTAGCAAAGACAGATAAATGCATCTGCAATAAATATACAGTATGGTAGATGGTGACAAGTATTATGGAGGAAAAATACACAGGTTAATATAGGATGAGGATATAAATTATTGTGCAAAATGGGAGACTTTTGAACATAAACGAAAAAGGGAGTATTTAACGCCATATAATGGAGTACTAACATGGAGTAATAACACCTTGACAGTGGGCAAGAACCAGAACTGTCCCAGATAAATATGAGGATAATATAGTTACGGCAGATGAGGGAGATGAGAAAAGCATTGGAATGCAAAGAAATGTCTTAATTTCTAAGGTCTACACACCTGAATATTAGGTAGCTAGCCAATAGACATTGCATACCAGGGTCTATTTAGAGAATATTGTCCATAGTAACTCATTTAGTCCTTATCACAACATTTTGAAGTAGGTGCTAGAAACATACCTTGGATGCAGGGTTTTTCTAGGAATCCTCTCATTCCCTGTGGTTCTTTTGCCTCCTCTGGATCCATTTCTCTATTAACCTGAGGTGCTCATTCTATCTTTTGCTCTCAAGGAGGCCTCTTCATGTGATTCAATAAGACACCATGGTTGGTTTGTTAAAATAAAGATGTTGAATTCCAACCATAATTATTGTGCTTGTGTATTGTGGGATAATATTAGTTTTATGGATCTTCCTTCGTGAGTAACGTTTTTGGAAGAAGTCTCTGGTGCTTTGGCCACAAAAATATGTTTACCTTTTCCCAATATCCCTCTGTACTGAGATTCTGATGCATTATCCTCAATATTATATACATACTGTTTTCATATTTATGTATTTTTTTAAAAAGAGAAATATAGTGAATTGTCAGATAGGCTTATTTACATAATCAAGTCTGTACCTTTTTCTAGAGTAATTTGCAAGGAGCAGTATTCCTTAGAATATTTCTTCTAAATATAAATGATTTTGGAACATTATTTTCCAAAGTAGATAAGAATAAGTACATGATTTATTTATATGAGTCACTGGATATTTGCTTATATACTATAATTAAATCAATAAAAACACAATAAGCCAATAATTAAATAATAAATTATTTATAGTATTTTCAAATAATAAATATTTTGATAATATCCAGTGTTGTAATACTATCTTCCCATGGGTGTGGGGATATTCTGTTAGTGTCAGTATAATTAGTTATATTTATTTTAGAAAGAAATTTGATGCTACCTTTCAGAAATAGAAAAAAGTAAAGAGTTTATAATTTCTAGGATAAGCACCTAAACACAGGGAAATTATCTAAAGGAAAATAAGCAAATGATAGCTAATTGTATTGGCATAAATAAGCAAAAGCTGGAATAAACTAAATGTTCCAAACAAAAAGATCAATTAATTCATTATGTTCATTAACTCTATGGAAAATTTGTGAAAATAAAAAATGGTATTTTAGAAGGCTATATGCTATCAAAGAAAAGAAGCCTGAAATTAAAATATTACATTTAAGGAAAAGAAAATACAGAGTTTTATTTGTCATACAAGTATCTTATGTAAACCATAAGTATTAGTGGAAATTGGAGGAAAACATGGCAAAACAAAAATGAAGTAGATGTATTAGAATCATGGGCTTATGCATTATTTTAAATAAATTATTAGAAGATTGTGCAATAAATAGATTTTTTTTAAAGTCACTGAGTACAAAACTTGTTCATGCTTTCTCAGGGTCACCGCAAAGGTGATTTATGCTCCTTAATTTTCTAGGGGCCATATACATAAAACAGTCTTTTTATATTATACTTGGATTGGTATATGATCTTGTTTATTAGTTAACCACTTCAAACTTACACAGAATGAATTGGAGAAAGGGAACAAGATTGAGCAGAAAGATTGTCATAGAGCTTGGATGAAATTTGTAACAAGTGTAGACTCTGATAAAGTGGTTTAATGAAAACATTTTTCAAGCAGAATTCTATAACTTGACATCTAGTCCATTTGTGTATTTTGAGGGATATCTGAAAAAATCTTTTGGTACTCTGAAAAGAAATAGATCCATGACACTGAAATAAATGCCTGTGATAGTTCTTTACTGGTAAAATTTGAAGGTTATTTGTGCCCTACAGCTCAGTTCTAAGTTTATCATACTGAAGTTATTATACCCTTTACTACAATTCTTCAAGTTGAAACTATATAAATATATGTCTTTATAAAGTTGCCAATTCTTTGCAATAAGATTTTTTTTAATTAAAAACAAGATTAGAGAATTTAAGTAAGGAAGTTAATAAATTTTAAATGTATTATCTTTTCATGAAAACTATAACTTTTGTCATTCAATAAGTAGAGAAAAAGTAGAATTCAATATGCAGAAAAAGTCTCTGTTTGCATATGTTCATTTAAGAAATGCTGCCTTATCAATATTGTACAGGAAACTGAAAATATACTTTTTGCTTTTGTTCAAAGATGATAGATACAGATGTCAACCTGTGAATAGAAAGTTTACCGCAAGATGTATGTAGATATGTATGTATGTATGTATGTGTTGTTAGGAGCATCGCTCGTGTAAACAGATCACCAGGCAGGCTTTGTGTGAGCAACACAGCTGTTTATTCACCCGGGTATGGGTGGGCTGAGTCTGAAAAGAGAGTCAGCAGAGGGCAGTGGGATAAAAGTTGGTTTTATAGGTTTGAGGTAGGCAGTGGAAAGTTACAGAAGTTGCAGTTTGGGGAGGTTTTGGACAAGGGGTGTTACTGCAGGGGTATCATGGGATGCATGGTCACAAGGGTAGGGCCTATTACAAACAGGCGTGATCATAAGGGTGGGGGTATCTGCTGCAAGCAGAGGGGAGGGTGTGGTAAATTACATAGTTACAGGGGTGGGGGTCTTGAGAAACCTATTGTCTGGGGGGAAATTTTTGCAAGGATGACCAAGAACAGTAGTTGAAAGTTGCAGGGGGAAAGCAATCAGTTGAGGCAGGAACCAGTTGTTGAACTTCTCTTTGTGGCCATCTGGTTACTTCAGACTTTCTGGCTCCTGGAGACTGTCAGGAGGTCATCAAGGCTCTAAAGGTCAGGCTTGGACTTGGAGGCCTGACATGTGTTTTGAGAAAAATATATTGGGTATATTTATATGTAGATGTTAACAATTTCTTTCAAAATATTTGTTAAATTTTAACAAATTTCATAGGCCTTGTGCCTTTAAAGTGTCTTATTTTCCAAAGGGTACTAAAGTCTGTCAACTTCAGCAAAGCCTCTGCAAGATTAATGATGATTAAGCACCCATCTGCTCCAGTATTTGAGGTTTTATGAAGATAGTAGACAGAGGGAATAAACTGTTTCTGTGTTGTGAAAGTCTTGGGTGAAACAGACCAGTCTAACTCAGTCGGATCTTATTCATCTGGCCATCAACGTGGAGAGAAGTTATCTAGGGGGACTTTTTCTTTAAGATAATCTCAGTTATCTTGAAGCCAGTCTCAGTTAATATGAAGCCAATTTGTAATTAATGACTCTCCTTCAATTAAACCCATCATAGTCAAGCTCCGGTTCAGAAAAGATTATTAATACCATGTTTGCATTCATCGCTGATCCCTTCATCAATGTTTTATATGTCCAGAGCATGGGGGTAGAAAATTGGCAAGGTTGGGGGAATTGGTTAAATGGGTACCATTTTTATATTTTCATTCTTTGCATGCAGCCTTTGTTCAATAGTTAGTAGTTCAATCAGGACAATGTTACAATACCTCTCACCCTATGACCTCAAAAACAATAATCATATGTTTAGCATTATGAAATGATGTGAAACCAGAGTGAAAATCATCACGACAATAATCATGAGAATAAACTCCATAGAAACTGGTTAGAGTGCCACTGAATGCATTTGTATCAGGAAATGATTTATACATGTATCACTGTATTATAAAACATTTTGCTATAAAATTAACAGCAATGTTTATGTACAATTTGAGATAATAACTAGTAAGCAAGCAAAATTAAAAGTTCAAAGTAAATCAGTACTTTTGATGTAATAGGAATAATGGCTTTCCAATATGTTTAGCATACAGATATAAGCTTTACTAACAAGAACATTTACGTAGTCTTTTCTATTAGGTTTTATTGCTACATTCATTGTACAACAATAATAAAACCTTGTTGGGACTTTATGACCAAATAAAATGTACTGATAAATGAATCACCTAACAATAATGCTTGATGGGTGATGGCAATCACATATTAAGGATCTTAGCAAATATATCTGATCAATAAATAGACAGCTGTTTCCTAAACACTACATTAGGCAGAATGGCATCATAAAAGATATAACTATATTAAACACAGTCTATCATATTGAGGGCATACTATAATTTCTCAAATAATATAAGTGACACATTATGTTATAGATAATAAATTATAAAGGAGTTCATAATACTTGTGTAGTGAAAGCATGGTTAATAAGAAAGACTGTTTTGAGTTAGGCTTTCGTGAATGATAAAAAGTTAGAGAGCTAAAAAGGAGAAAAAAGGGCATGGGGGTGGGGTGTAGTGACTCGCCTATAATCACAGCAATTTGGGAGGCCAAAGAGGGCGATCACCTGAGATCGGGAATTTGAGGCCAACCTGGCCAACATGGTGAAACCCCGTCTCTACCAAAAATACAAAAATTAGCTGGGCGTGGTGGCACCCACCTGTAATACCAGCTACTCAGGAGGCTGAGCAGGTATAGTCACTTGAATCTGGGAGGTGGAGGTTGCAGCGAGCCTAGATGGTGCCACTGCACTCCAGCCTGGGTGACAGAGTAAGACTCGGTGGAAAAAAAAGCGAGCATTAGGGTGTACTATGGGCAGAGTCCACAGACATTTGACAGACTGGGAGAGTTTTGCAGTAGAAAAACCAAAAAAAAGTAAGGTAAGGAACCAAGGTGAATGAAAAATATAAGAAACCTAATATGAATATTAGTAGACACCAAAAAGGAAATCTAGGAAATCTAAATTATATGAAAATATGTTCAACCTCATTATGAAGTGAGTAATGAAACTAAAACAATACTGATATCCTCTTGCAAATATTATTTTAGCAAAAATTAGAGCATACCTTAGGTAATAACAAATATTAGTAAGAATGTTCAGAAGCAGGCAAGCTGACTGCAATGACTGTGGGGGCAGTGACTCTGGAGTGGAAGATGCTGAAAGAAAAGGGCAAATGCAGGGAGGAGAAACAATTGCCCAACTTCTTCCAGGGAATGTAGATGAAAACAGGCACATTACTGACGGGAAGGTAGGCTAGTGTGGCCATTTTGAGAATTAGTGAAATAAAATTAGCTACATTTTATCACCAAGAAATTCAAATTCACTTAGTTTTATACCTCAGAGAAGCTAGTACACAAATACAAATAAGCCTTTGATGGTGGTGGTTGTTTCCTGACAGCAGAGACTTGAAAGTAATTCAAAGTGTCTACATAAGAAATTCATTATAGAACTGAGTAAAGTGAAATGTGATGGAAAACTTGTAAAGCATCTGATATACAATGTAAACTTTCTCATAATGCTTACATGTATATCATCTTGAAACAAAAGAAGAAAAAACTATCAGATTTTTGTACAATTCAATTTACTTAAATTTAAATACACATATAAAACAGTACTATATATAATTTTCAAAGGTACAGACATATTTCAAAGATATATATTTTCAAAGGTACATATCCAGAGATATTAATAAACACAAATAATAAATACTTATAGTGGTGAGAGGTTAAACTGAAGTACGATCCTTCAATGAAAGAAAAAAAACAAAAAAACTGAGAGAGGGATCTGAGAGACTGCAGTTGAAAGGGACTGTAAACTGGGGAGTACTCAGCTCTCTGTATCTGGGCCCCCCAAATGGGAGGCCAGCCAGCAAACCTCTATTTTCTTCCCATAAAATTATTGCTCTCTTCAAAAGAAATCAAATTTGCTTTAATATTATCTTATGTTTTCTATCAAGTACTTTGTAACATGAGTTAAATCATCAGGATAACTAGTTGGGAGCATTCACCATTTGTAGTATTCTGTTTTTAAATATAGATCTGAGGAAAGGGGAAAAATGGGTAAAGAGTGTGCACTTCTGTGGGACCAATGACACTGGAGTAGAAGATGCTGAAAGAAAGGGGCCAATGCAGGGAGGAAAAACAATTGCCCAGCTTCTTCCAGGGAATATAGATGAAAACAGACACAATGGGGAGAAAATCTGGAGCAGGTAAGCCTGTGACTTTTAGCCCTTTCTGCTTTCCATATGCATATTAAAAGGTTACATGGAGGATTGCTGGCTGCAAAGAAAAGATTTTCTCTCTGTTTCAAACTGCTGTGTTGTGCTTGGTTTAAAACACAGTAGAATCTTCTACCAGGTTCCTCTCACCTGCATATGTAGCTGGCATGAGTGAAAAAATAAGAGCTTTTCACTTTGCTTTGGGTTATGATCCTAAATAAAAAATGGAGGTCACCAAAGTGGGAATGGGAAGAGGTAAAGGAATGTAGCAAAGAGAATATTGTTTTTCCTTCTTACCCTTGCATAGTAACCCTCAGGTCCTTGGCTGAGTCTCAAGAGAAGATGAACACAAAGGTCAGACTATTGGAAGTAGCCACCATGAGATGAGATGGTTGCCTGGAAGAAAACTGGAGAGCTGTAACTGATGATGAAAGTTGACACTCTGAGCTTTCTACTGGTCAAGAATTGATAGGCTGACCCCATGCTGAGCAAGTGGATGGCTCTTGAGAAAAATTTACCTTACAGGTTACAGGGAGCTGAGGGAGTGGCACAGTGAGGAAGGGAAATCAGTGTTTCTCCTTTTCATCCCAGGCTCTGAGACTGTTTACCAAGATGGCTTTCTTTTAAATCAGAGAAACACTGATGATGCTGTCATCAGCCACTTTAATCTCTCAGTCTCCAGATCTGACTGTTATCTAAGCACTGGCATGATGACCTATTTCAAGTTCTTCTTTGGGCACCTGCCCTGCTCCAATCCATCCCTAGAGCATTTTGTGGACCATGCTCTCTTCCCTTTAAGCCCCTTACTTGGCTCTTGGCCTAAAATTTCATCCTCTGCTTCAACCCCCAACACAATCTCCCATTCTTACCATACTGATTTTACTGAGGTGGATAATTGTCCTTGCTGCCTCCCTGCTTCCCAAGCATTTGGGGAGTTGTGAAAATATTATGTTGATTTTTTTAAGGAGGGGCATTAATGGGAAATGAACATTGAGGAGAATTCAGCACAGAAGGTATTATTTTATCTAAAAGCAAGTGACAGAGGCAGAGAAATTCAACAATATGTGGTGATATGGAAAAGTGTCAAATTAGCTTTATTTATATTCTGGAGAACAACCAAAAAGACAATGATGTTAAAATTATTTAAAAACCAGAAAATTAATGTCAAATAGTGTATATTTCATTTAGACATACTAATTCATTGTAAAATAGTTTCCTTACCCCTTTTCTGGATCCTCTTTTCTTTCTTCAGCTGATCTGACTATGAACTGTTTTTAATAAGATGAATGACCAGAACTCCCAATACTGCTTGAGTAGACTCTTGTCATGTCACTGCAAAAAGAGGTTGTGAAGACACTGAACTCAAACCATCACAAAAGAACGGTACGATTATTGACTTTCAAGCAAGTTTCTTACAATTCTATACCTAATTACTATGCCGTACAATAATGATTATGTAGACCATTAAATGTTTCATTAACATTTTATGTCTTTTATTTGATTAGTATAGCAAATTCTACTCATGTGTGCTCTGTGTGCATAGCTTATTAAACATGCAACATGGCTTTTTGCCCACAGAGCTTGATCTCCTCTGGTTTAGACAAATAATTGAACAATATATAGTCTTTTTTAAAAAATAAATCTTGTTTTTTATAGCCTTATGTTGGAGTGTAGATAGGAACTACCAGAAAAAAAGTTAACAGAAATTTCATAATAGAATGTAATAAATACTAACTTAAGTATTTTTAGAAAATGAATACTTTGGGTATTTTGATAGATAGATTGAGTCTTTTGGAAAATCAGCTCCAGAACTTACCACCATGTAGCATGAGTGAGAACATTGTCATTCTGAGTTATACAGTTCAGTTAATTTTAGGGTGTGTTAGCTGGCAGTATGCATTAATAGTGGTGACAACAAATAGAAGCATGCCCTTCTAAACTACATAAGGTAACCTTGGCTTGAGAACTTTGTAATACTTTATTTATTCCCTTTAATAAGCATAAAAGATACAACTCTATTTTACAGATAAAAACTTTTCATGTACTTGATAAGATGTTGATTTTATGTCATTGACTTGTGATTATAAATTTAAATCCAGGGCTCAATATCCATTTGTTTATTAGAACCACACCAATCACTGCCAAATATAAGTTTTTTTAAGATGATGAATTAAAATTGAGATTAAATAATTTTCATTGTTAAATAAGCAGTTTAACGAAGATTATATGTGAACCCTCAGCTTTTAAAACCTAGTTCTGCTTAGCCTTTGAATTTTGTAATTAAATTTGACATAATGAATCTGCAACCTTTTACTCATTTCCTAAATTTAGTTATTTTGAATTCTCTATTTCTCAGTTATTCTGTCGTTCTCTTTTGCCAATTTGTTGATTTCCTCAGTTTCTTCAGAAGAGCTTTAGTTTCTCATCTAATAGTTTCAGATCTCCCGTGAACTTTGTTTTCTCATGCATTCTCATTTTCATCAATATTTGACTTGCACTAGAATTTGTCACTTTCTATAGCCAGACATGCTTTTTCTTCTTCTTTTTGTTTTGACATGGCCATTTGTAACAATAAAAATAGGAGTTATTTAATTTCTTGCAATCCAAAACATCTCTTTCCTAACATTGTCACATATCTTGTAATGATGTAAATTTCATTTGTTGAAACATTAGAAAAATAGTTTGCAAATAAGGAAATTCAAGACTTGAAAATTTTTTAAAGAATTGGAAAAGAAAATGTAAACAAGTGCATTACTGTCTGGCTTTTTATTCTTAAATAACAATATAAAGGCGTACTAGATACTTAAATACTAAAAAATGTAATCATAAGAAGATAAAAAAGACAACACAGACTTCCCTTGTAGAACTTTAAGTAGTTAGCAGTTCAGGATTAATATATTAAAAAAAGACTATTTATTGACCATGATAATTAATTTTAGGTGAATTTACTACACCATAGTGACAGGTGTTTAGTTAAACTTTCATCTAGATTTTGTTATAAAAAGATGTGATTAGCATTTAAAAATCAGTTGACTTTAAATAAAGTGGATTATCCCTTATAACGTGCATGGGCCTCGTCCAATAAGTTTAAGTCCTTAAGAGAAAAGACTGAGGTTTCCTGAAAAAGAATGGAGCCTGTTTCTCTTCTGCAACATAGAAATTCTGCTTGAGTTTCTGGCTTTTAGACACAAGACTGCAATTTCAAGTTTTATCTGACTCTCTAGGCTGCCGGCTTGCCATACGGCTTTTAGATTTGCCAGTTGCCAACACTCACAACTGTACAAGCCAATTCCTCAAAATAGATCTATCTATGTGTGTATGTATGTGTGTGTCTATCTATCTTCTATCTAGCTAGCTAGCTAGCTAGCTATCCATCCATCATGTATCCATCTGTCCATCCATTATCCATCCTAATGGTTTTCTTTTTCTAGGGAACTTTGAGTAATATAATTGTACTATAGAATCTTCCAAAATCATAAAAGAAACAGTAGTTAGCCAGATCATAGTTAGTTATAATCAAGATACAAGAAGATGGCTTCTTTCTTTACAAGGTGACCTCTCACTTGTGAACAAATCGTTTTCTGAAAAAAGGCCTTAATTAGAACCATTTTTAGCCAGGGCTCATTAACATGGATATTTTTAATTTTCCTCTAAAATTTATGTTGTACCAATAGAGAAAACATCTTGTGACGTTCGCTCAGCCCATGATTCATTTTATTTTCCTGAAAATTTCCTTCCCATCCCTTCTGCTTAGACCACTTCCAATCATGTGTCCACTATGTGAAACTGACCTCTGGTCATTGTTTATTTTGCCAGAAATGGGCACTAGATTCAGGCTAGATTCACCAGATCTTCTTTCTTTAGATCTGCAGGTGAGTTTCAAAATCTAGTTTGCTTTGGGTAGTCTTGTACATAAAGAAAATGCTCATTTCATAGTAAAAGGAGACTTGAAACAAGCAAACATGTAATAAAAACAACAACTTCTCAAGGCCCAGAAAGACAGGGAGAAAGCAAGGTCCTAAAAATAAAATTAATAATAATGAGGTTCAGTTCCTGAAGAAGTTTAAATATATGTCTTTCTTCAGATTCCATGAAATAGCTCAGTAGCCTTACACTAAATACCCATCTCATTTTCACACACCTCCTACTTCTCTGCTTTTTTCTTCTTCAGGTTAATTTGAATGGCTTAATCACAAGAGCTATGATTAAGAAAGAGAACCCATTTCCTTCTGATAAAATCAGCTATGAGTTTTTTTTTTTCATTTGCTGCCTTATATTTGTATTCTTAAACACTCTGAAGAGATAAATTAAGTTTTTAAAATTTACTATCACTTTATGAATCACATCATTATTTTGCCTAACAGCACTGATGTATTACCTAACAACTCAAATGATATCAAATTATAAGTTTTTATTTCTATTGATTATTTTAATTAAAATCTTAAGAATAAAGGATCACAAATAAAATTGTTGAAATTCTGGAATTTATTATATTGTGGAATAGCTGCAAATAACCCAAAACATGCTAACTGGGAAAATTATTCAAAATAATTAGTATATAAAATTAATTAAGGAAAGAAATATGGTGATAAGTTCTTCATTTTGGAAGCATTTGAGGTAGAAGTAGAATGTGAGAGATGTTGGTAAATATTTCTTATCAAGTCTTCCGGATCTTACCTAATCTGAGTCAATCTTGTGTTGGCTAAAAAAGGACCTTTACTATGGTCAATGAGAGGGCTCAGTAGGAGCAGTTCAAGTAAGTGCAAGTTTATGGTATATCAACTTCAGAGATACATAGGTTTATGAGCTATAAAGTAAATACCCTGTGTAATTACCCAGTTTATCTATTGTATCAGTTTATTCAATGACACTTTGTATGGTCCACTGTGCATCTACAATATAGAGATTTGTATCAGGAATTATCTTTCTGTCCCTAATATATAATTTTCTTTTATGACAAAAGTTCAAAAAAACTTGACTCTTTCCCAGAAAATATGCCTCATCTAGGAAAAGCAATAAGAAAGTGTTTGGAAACCATGCTATAGGAGAGACAATTCTTACTATTCCAGACAGGAAGTGATATAATGACATTAATGTATGCAAAATTTAGGGATGAATAGCTTTAGGTAGTAAATTTGTCATTTCACATTTATGTGACAAAATTTTCAATAAGGCAGTCTGATCTGAATGTTTCTAAATAATAATGACCCTGATGTTGGATATATTTAGCTGATTAGTATATGAAAATCTCTTTAAAATATTTCACAAATACTTTATCATTTCCTAGGTTGAATCTGCTAACCAGAAATGCATTTACATTTACTAAAAAGGCATCTTCTAAATATGTTCCTAAATGCATGGTCTTGGCTGCTTGCCTCTTTTAAAAATCTTTGTATTTATAGGGAGTCTATCATCTACATTTAAATGAAGATGACTGTATTAGTCTGTTCTCACACTGCTATAAGAAAAATACCCGAGACTGAGTAATTTAGAAAGGAAAGAGGTTTAATTTCCTCACAGATCTGCACAGCTCGGGAGGCCTCAGGAAACTTAAAATTATGGCAGACAGCAAAGGGAAAGCAAGGACCTTCCTCACAAGGCAGCAGGAGAGAGTGAGCAAGAGCAGGAAAACTGCCTTAGAAAACAATAAAATCTCATGAGAACTCACAAGAACAACATGGGGGAAACCACCCCCATGATCCAATCACCTCCTACCTGGTCTCTCTCTGAATAGGTGGGGCTTATGAAGATCACAATTTGAGATGAGCTTTGAGTGGGGACACAAAGCCCAACCGTATCAATGCCTATGTAGCACTGAATAATAACTTGTTCTTCATTAATACGGCTTTGGTAATCTGTTTCTTTGTACTATGACAACTATAGTATCAAGCATTTCCTGTGCAACTCATTGCAGATTAGTATAGTTGAATCTAATGTAACTATCCTTACAAATCCTAAGTGAAAGGAGGTGGTATCAAAAGCTTGGTCCAATTACAGTGTCTGTGATTAAATGAAGAGCAATGTTGAGTACAATATGGCATCTGCTATACAGATGTGTCTTATACACCTGCTCCCACCTCCATGGGCCCACAGCTTAGTATTTCCAGAATTACAAAATGAAAAGAACTTAGAGTGGTTCGCATAATTCTTTCTGTGGGATTGAAGGGCAATGAAATAGAGGGGCACAAGACATAGGAGAAATTGGTTATTTTCAATGCAATGGTCCTGCATAGGTATGCTGTAGGTAAGTGTATACAATGGATGGTGCTAGTGACTAAAGAGTGGTGGTATTGGGGTGTGATGAGATGTCTTCAGTGTGAGTGACAGCAGTTAGGGTTTCCGTGTCACCATTTTTGCCATATTGGTTTCCTTTCATTGAGTTTTCTTGGGAGAATGGCACAGTCTTGGAGCTTTTAGGCTGCGCCATTGCAGCAGCTCTCACAACTCTGGTAGCAATAAGAGCCATCATTCAGGTGACTGTAACTACAGAACTAGCAAGATAAAGCAGCAGCCCTAGTAGCAGGAGGGTAGGTTTCTTCATGAGGCGTCAAGAAAGCAAGGCCTACTTAATGAACTTCAATTTTTGAACTAGTTCTTTAATCTACCACAGCTCACATATCACTTCCTTAGAAAAGCCTTTCCCAGACCCCAGAGGTGCTTCTGTAGCACTCTATTTTACTCCTTCAATGAACACATACTTTTACTTGTTCATTGCTGCCTCTCCTCCTAGTTTATAAGAAGTAGGAGAACAGTTACCTGGCTGATGGTCTTTACTGTTGTATCCCCAAAGCCTGGCATATAACATAAGCTTAAAATTTGTTTTTTTGAATAAATAAAAAGATATCATGGCAGACCAATTGCAATGTCCCTAGAAGTCTTCTATATTCAATTAAGACATAATGCTATGTTATAGCTCTATTTCTTTCTTTTTTTTTTTTTTTTTGAGATAGAGTTTTGCTCTTGTCACTCAGGCTGGTGTGCAATGGCATGATTTCAGCTCACTGTAACCTCTGCCTCCTGGGATAAAGCAATTCTCCTGACTCAGCCTCCAAAACAGCTGGTGTTACAGGTGCCCACCGCCAAAGCTGGCTAATTTTTTGTATTTTTAGTAGAGACGGGATTTTACCATGTTGGTCAGGCTGGTCTTGAACGCCTGACTTCAGATGATCTACCCACCTTGCCCTCCCAAAGTGCTGGGATTACAGTCCTGAGC
>CAUYLG010077761.1:0-23249 GCA_963573385.1 Cacajao melanocephalus
GCTCTCTGTGCTTTCACTGGGAGCTAAAATCCTGAGCTGTTGTTAATCGGCCATCTTGGATCTCTCCGCCCGGTGATGAAGTTTTTTCTGTTTCTTAGTTTTCCTTTGGCGGACGCCCCTTCCCCACACAGCTGGACCTTCCTGGTTTAGCTGGGCTTACTGTGAAACTCTCAGTCCTCAGCGCTTCCAATTGCTATTCTCCTTGTGGGGTTGGGACCAGCCGAGCCGGACTCAAAGGGCACCCCGTCCCATATACTCCGCGCCGTGCCGGGGCGCCGATAAAACAGCTGTGCCGGCCAAAAAAGTTGCGCTGGCGACCCGTGTGGCTCCTCCGCCGGGAATCTCCCAGTCTATGGGCAACAAAAATTCGTCTGAAAGTGTGGCGTCCACTCGCTCTCTGCGCTTTCACTGGGAGCTACAATCCTGAGCTGTTGTTAATTGGCCATCTTGGATCTCTCCCTGTTTTTGTAACCTCTTGATGCCCAGTCTAAAACAGTTTCCAAAATTCAGAGTCACAGTCTAAATCTCTCCCGCTTTGACTATTCCCAGGAGGTCTGTGTCTACATGGCAAGAAAAGAGCCAGCTGATTTGACCTTTTCTGTAGAAAAATATAATTTATAATGGCATATAGGTAGTAATAATTTTGGGATACTGCAGACAATATTTTTTCCAAACAAATGGGTGATATAATATCAATAATAATAAACATTTATTAACGACTTCTTAAATGTCAGGAGATTAAATATTTATCTTGAATTGTTTCATTACCTCTCCCAGATGACTTGTATAAACTTAATTTTACAGAAGAGGAAACTGAGGCTCAAAGAGGTTAAGGTATTTGCCCAACTCCTCTTTGTTAGAGTCTCTCTGTGAAAGAGTGGAGTCAAAATTTAAAGACAGGTTTTCTTAGTGTTGCCAAACTTCAACTTCCATAGAACCATCCTGACTCCTACCCAGATTGAAAGGCTGCTTATTGGAAGTGTGAACCTGAGAGAAGAAAGGCATGTCAGGTCCTCAAAGCCTATTTTATGTGGGAATTACAGTGGCTGCCTGCCTGATTATACATGCCATAAACTACAAGGGAAAAAATGCTTACAAAAGGGAAAATACTCAAAAATGGAAGAAATCTGTACAAAACCGTGAAAGTTATGAGATTCATTATTTTCCAAAAGGATAAGAGTCATAAGCAGCCCTCAGTTTCCAGACCCCTCAGGAGAGTTCTCTTCATTTTACAGGTAGCTATCTCTGGTTATATTACACCTTCATTGACTAGAGGCTTTAATTATGATTAGGTGAATCCATTAGTGTGAAATAAGAAGCATAAACTTTCTTCCATTTTCAAAGTGAATGTTTGTGCAAATCCAGAATTTTTTCTTTTTGCCACTGTATATATTCTTTAGTCTCTCATTTCTGTGTAATTTGTGACTTTCAGATTTCCTATTATGAGCTGTGGAATGTGACAGGTAAAAAGAAGGCACAAGGTCATTTCATTATTCTTTGAATCAGTTTCTGGCGCATCACTTCCTTGGTTTAAAAAATATCTGTGAGAGCTTGTAATTTAATTTTCTTTTTTAAATGTCTTCTTTCCTGATAACATTTCTTCTCTGGTTTGATTCAGCATAAATGCTAAAGCAGATATCAAATTTTTCATTGTGTTCTACATTTTACTTTAAAAATATATAGATTAAAAAAATAAAATCCACACCTCATTCTGGAAAGATGGCATCAATGGCAGCATAATTTTTGGATCTGAATCCTCACATAGAAACAGAAACTAGAAAGCAAAAGCAAAAAGCTACGTTCGACATTGGCAAAAACATTAGGCATCATCACAATCCCAAGAACCCCAAGGTACAAGCAGGTGGGAACCAACACCAGGAGCCACCAAACTCATGTCAAATAGGCATTTGTTCAGTGGAAAGTGAAGAGAAACGATGTGGCCAACTACAACGATGTTGTGCAATAATTCAGGCTTTCATTCTTTGAACTTGCGTAGGGAGAACAATGTATACGAAGTCAATGGAATTGACTGGTTATTAAGTTTTATTGATCACCTTCAAAGGGTTACTAAAAAGCTGAGGACAGTTGACAAATAATTTAAAAATTGAGTATGTAATCAAGAAGTCTTATTTGGTAGAGCTTATAAAGAGGCCAGTATTTCTTGCTATAGGAAAATAGAAAACCAACTAGAACCAAACCCACTCTCCCAGGGAAAGCCACTCTGCTCTAGGCTGCAAGGATCCCTCTTGGCATCTGTTCTTACTTTCTTTCCTGGCTGCCCAATCAATAGCTAGGGTTAAGTTGCAACATAGCCCAGCTAGGGACATGTTGGGTCTCCTAAGGGGAGAATGAAGCTATATGCCAAAGGAATGTAAGAATTAGCCAGTATGTACTAGAAGAAACTGCTGGAGAACCCACGGGACTGGATTTTGTGGGTGCTAGACCACACAGATCACAACATAAGACTGAATAAGGAAGACTTTGTTGACTTGAGAGAACTCTCTTGGGATGCAACATGCAACACTCTGACAAGGACTTCAGAAGATAGTGCAGACTCACTTCTTAGGTGCTGCTCCTAAAAACCTAGAGAAAGTCATTGCTCATGTTGAGGGAAATGGATATATCTCAGTTGCAATGGTAAAGGGCAAAGCAAGAGGTTTAAAATGTTCCTGGAAATGGGCATACTGGAGTGGCTATAATATGTGAGGCCAAAAGACCTGCTAGAGGATTATGTTCTACGGAAGGTCCCAGAGGACACACCATTCACCAAGGCCATCAGGAATGTGATGATAAGGGAACCATCATCACCAAGAAATTCAGTGGTGGCTTTCCTCTGGAAAGCAGGACTGATAATGGGAGACACTATTATAGAGATTGGCTTGTTGATGATAGCAATGGGAATGAGAAGACCCTAAAGTAATAGAGGCCAAGTTGGTGGCACTTAACCTCCAGATGTCATGAAGGGGCAGCAAAATGGGTTTGACCTAGAAAGAATTGTAAAGATGATTAAGGGACATTACGTTCTCAGGGGCACAGCAGATGGATAGCCAACAAGGTCTCATGAATACACATAATAGCAAGGAATTTGATGAGCAGGAAGTAGAAATGAATGGGCAGGAGACTGAGAGAAAATTCCCCCAATAAAAATTCACACTCTCTATCCAGTTTCCAAACCTAAACCGTTTTCCAGACCTAGAATTCATTGACTGAAGTGGTGGCTAGGTCACCAGGAGGAAAGAACTGGCAACACCATGACAAAGATATGTTGTAATGATTCCTTTTACCAAAGACTTGTGGGCCGGTGGGTTTTAAGTCTGAAGAATGAATTTGTATTGGGGCAATAACAACAAAAACAAAAAAAGCAAAAATCAACTTACAACAGCATTTAAACAGCCATGTGTTCCATAGGTCAAATCTGAACCTTGTACATACTTTTCCAATTTGGTGTCACGGTTGTTGGTTTTGTGACAAAAATGACATGGTTCATCTGATTGTATAGACTGTCAAGTGGATTAGTACTCTGATATATGGAAAAACACAACCACCATTTTCAGATGCTACTTTTCGGTATTGTGCCTCTTTCCCTCTGTCTTTATCTTCATACTGAATCTATAGAAGACTCCAGCAGCAGATCCAGGCTCAGTCAATTGCTAAGGCAGTTCAGGATGGAGCAGAAAGATGCTGGAAGTCAAAGTCTCAGTCTCATGCTAACATCTGGTGGGCCAAGGATGGCCCAGAGGTCTATGCGGCTTCTGAGTCTCTCAATATTCTCCATGTTTTTCTTGTGGCTTTTTAGTCCAGTCCTACAACTGAACTGCAGTTTTTACCCTAATCTGTTTCTCCCTAGTAAGCTTGCTCAGTTTTCTAGTCAGTCTCATGGGTTGGGGGCCCAACTTGAATTTGTTCCACTAATATAGTCTGGTTCTTGTTGGCCAGTCTCTATCCTGTTGCCTAATTTATGGATGAGAGAGTGGATGTTTTTTGAAATTAATACTCTTATCTATCTTACAATGCTACTATCTGTTACCTTGCCAGAAACCAGCTGCCCCTCTAGCCCTCTGATAATGTGGGTTCCTCTAGCTCTTTTGACTCTGCACCAAATACCTGCTTGTTGCCTCAGCTATATGCCTTGATCTACTAATTGGGCTTTCTGGAATCCAACCCAAGTCCTGGTTACTTTCCTTACATTTTAGCCTGATCCTAGCATGTCTCAGAAAGTAGTCTGGTCTTTTTGTGACATATAAATAGAAAACAAAAGCTTACTATTTGTCTATGTTAATTTTATTTATTAGTACTAGCTGTGTGAATTAAAAAAAATTCGTTTTTATTTTTATAGAATGGTGAAAAAAATCCAGTTTTGTGTATTGAATTTGAAGCCTTTCCCAGTCTCAAAAACTGTGATGTGTTTGAGATTTTACCCTACCTTCAAGCTAACATGTTTTCTTGCTATAGTTTCATGGATACTGGCAGAAGACATGAGATTCCTGGGTCAGAGACAGAGGACTCATTACTTATAGCAATAGCAAGTGGAATGAGCATCCTATTTGTATCGGTTCCTTTCCTCTCCCTGTCCCATGTAGGTAATACAAAGAGATCCAGATGAATGATGCAAACAAAGGGGGGCTTGCATCACAGGTGAGAAATCCTGAGTCAGGGACCTTGAATATTTTATAAGGGACAGTAAGCCTGCCTGTCCTTTGCCCCAGAGGAAGACATTTTCTTTATTATACAGGACAGTAAATAAGCTTTCTGCTTGCTTTGGAAGGTGATACTATCACTATCTTCCAAGTGTGTTATTTCTACAGATATCCTTGAAAAGATGGTTTGACACAAAGGTAGTCAGTGCCTCTTCTCCTAACACCAGGCACCTATGGAGAATTGTCGCTGAACATCTCATACTTCTGTGGAAACACAGTGTACCTCAGAATCAGTCATCCTATCCAACTTGTCCAAAGACATCAAGAGGGCTACACTTTCATTGATCAGTTAATCCTTTTATGATCCCTCAGAATCTGCTAAGGTACTTCTGACTTCATAATATGATCATTTTTCTTCTATGATGATGAAGACCAAAACATCCAAGTGGAAGTCCTAGGAAAAATAATCTCTCTTTTTAACCTTATGGAACAAGTTATTATCATCTCTTCTTTATAACTAAATGACATAGCTGCCTCCCTTACTTTCCCTGTTAAGTACCTAGATCTCTTGGGATGGGAACATTTACTACAGTGGAGCTGAATTCATTGCTTTTGATCCCCTCAGACTGACTGTAGGACACTGGGAAGCAGAAACTTCAGTGGCAGGACTTTCGTGACATAATATTTATCTTTCCTGGGTGGACTTTTTTTATCTCAACACTGTCCTTATTTCCTCTGCAGCTGGGACTGCTGAGTGTGATGTTTGCATTGACCCAGGTACCTGTTCTTAGGAATTAAGGAATAGTATTTATCTAACTCTGACACTATATTGCTCTATAATCTTAGGTAAGTCCCATCGTATCTGTGGACTTCAGTTTCCAGATATGAAACACAAGAGGCTTGGATGAGATTGGAAATCAGGAACTCAAATGCGCATGGTCAGGGCCGCCAGGTGAGTACAACTCCAGGTGCTGATATTCACATTATGGTCTGTGTTAATAGAAAACCCTGAGGCCCAACTATGTGAACATGGCCTTCTATAGGTGTACATTTTGGGAGCCCTGTCTATAGAAAAGTCAGACAGTAACACCACTGTGCTAATAGGGCCAGGATATGACAATCCATTGCCATCAGAGAAGTCATGTACATCCTACGGCAAGTCACTCAAAGTTTGAAGGTGTAGGAGTCTTCATACTCTGATGAATATTGTTTCTGGAATGCCTTCCAGGCTCTACACTGTATGATTTTGTTGATTTGTTGCTTTTTCAACTTTTGTTTTCCCTGCTTTCCCTCTGAGGCATGGTGCTTTCTCTGATGGCCACAATTATTAGAAAGTGGTAAGGGTGAATGAATGGATAAAAACAAGAGCTCCGTGGGGATAGATACCATTCCTGCTCAGAGAGAGCTACAGTTCTGGTTTTCAAAGACTTGTTGCCAGACTAGCTGCAAAAGAATCACCTGGAGAACTTAATTAAAAATAATCAAAAAGCTTTTTTCAGCCCACACCCACTAAATCAGCATCTCTGGGGTTATAGGCCAGGAAATTGTGTGTTTTATAGCCTCCCTAAAGTTGTTCTAAAACTTAGCCAGGATTGGGAACCAGCAACTGTACCAAAGTGTCTGGGAGGAGCAGAGACCTTTTAGTGGATCAACTTACTGCTTCCATCATAAAGCTGCTCAGACTGAGCAGAGATTGGATACTGTGGCATGAATAGAATCAGACTAAAGACAGCACATCTTTCTCTTAGACAGCTGGTTTAAGAAACACAGATACTCACATGAACACAGGTTTAGATATGCTTATTTTGTAGCATTTAGCTTTAATGGCTGACTGAGATTTTGGAAGCTGAATATTGGTTTAGGATTAGCAAAAGTGTTATAAATGCCCAGGTAACAGCAATTGCTTCAATTAAATTCAATTAACTTCCTTTTTTGCCTTCACTTTTTTTTCTTTTTGTAAGTTTCTAGTTAATCTAGTTGAGATTTAATTCTAAATAGGGTATATGCAGACCTGCATTGAAAAGAAAATGTTTCTGTTCAGATAAAAAGTCAGCAGAAGTCGTTCTTTTAGCTCTCGTATCTGGGTCTATATAGCACAAGTGAAAATTGGGTACAGGACCATACAGCTAGCCCAGGAGTGTTCTCTGGAAGGTATCTGGATCGTAGATAAACATCAGCCTATTTATGTCCCTTACCTCATGGCTTACCTCTGAAGGGTGATTCAAAATGGCCCTGCTAATTGTCCAGAACTGCCTCACAAAATGTTCTGTAGTTGTGGTACGGTGGGAAAAGTGTGGGAGGAGGGAAAAGACGACTTACTTGACCTTGAGGAGATCATTTCCTGTCTCTGGGTTTCATGTTCCTCACATGTGAAACAAAAAGACTAGTTCCTTTTCAGTGTTTGTTCGTTTTTACTGAGATCTTGCTAGCGTATGGCTTCTTGTACCAGTTAGGGGAGTTAGCTCACGGCTGTTCAGTAGTTTTAAAAAATGTAAACCAGCTCCTATTATCTGTTGTTACTTTTTCAGGTTAACCCTAGATGATCTCTAAGGTCTCTTTCAGGTTTAAAAGAACAATATCTATGGCCTTATATACTGAATGTTGTTGCAATTTTACAGATTAAGCTTCTGCTGTACGAAATAGATTTTCTGCTATATAAAATAAATTTGGAGATGGGCAGAAATAAATTTTCTTGAAACTGAGAATTGGATACTTAGAACAGGTTCTTCCTGAGATAAGGAATTCTTTTGCCCTGAACTTCCCTTCCTGTCTTTTGGTGGAATCTTTTAAGTTCTCTGAAATATAAAATATCTAATGTTTTACTTTCTGACTGGGTTACATTTAGCTGTTAGAGTGGCTGACTAACTTCCAAAAAGAAACTTCCAAATGTGAAAGTTGACAAAGTATGCAAACATATGAGAGGCTGCAGTTGGCCCAACAACTTATGCGGAAACTCCTCCTTGCCTCACTTAATCATTGACCTGAGGGCTTCTTCTCTCTGTAGTGGCAAAAAACCCACCCAATCCTTTGTTTGAATGACACACTTTGTTGAGTAGGTCTGTTCACAAGGGAGCTAGCTGTCCTGGAGGGCAGTGTCACTGTTTACACGTCTGTTTTGACAACAGAGAGCAGACATAAAGCCTTTACAGTAGAGTAGTGTCTTTTTTTTTTTCCAGAAATGATCAGTTTCAAGGCAAAACAAACCTATCAGCTTCTACTGTGGGTAAAAAAAAAACTGATCTTAAACTGCCAAAACCTTCAAGTTCTCTCTTTAAATCTAAAGGAGCCATGAATAATCCCTTTTTAAAGATGTAGTGCAAGAACAAAGTGCTGTGCTCTTTGAGGGTGTGATTCAAAATACAAAAGGCGTTATTCATAATGCCTCTTTTGCTGTGGAAAATGCATGCTTGCTAACTTGGGCTTCAGCTGTTGTTAAAAGAAAATCTGCAGATAGAGTGAAAGGGCAAAAGGGTGACATCTGGCATAACAGACTTTCTAAGATGGTTTTGGCATATGGCCTGCATTAAACAGCAGAGGCTGAAAAAAAAAAACTATTGAAATCAAAAGAATAAAAATGAGGACAATACAACATTGACTCGTAATCTTTAGCAAACTTATTTAAAATTAATGCAAGAGTTTGGTTGCTGTGGCTGAAAATAGGCCATCACCTCTAATATTGGCTCTGAAAAAGGAGAATGAGACTGTATGATATTTTCTCAAGTGGAGGTGGTGAGATCTTTTCATAAATTCAGAGACACTGGCCCCTTGACGTCATCTTTTCACCTGAGTGAGTAATGTACAGAAATGTCCACATTATTATGGGTTCTCCTCTACTTGACTTGTTTGGATACTTGTTAAACATAGTGCATCAAGTGTTGCTTGAGGTAATAAAGAATGTATTTTATCTTCAAAACAACAGTGGTATGGAAATTGTGAGTTCTGTAGCTTGAGGAGAAAATAATATACTGCTTGATATAAACAAGGGACAAATTAGGATAAAGCTTCTAAATCCTGTGATTACCCAAGACACTGAAAGATAAGAATCACTGTAGAGAATTACCTCTTGCAGGAAGCAGGTTTAAGACTAGCAATTTCATGGGCTTCTATTTTTCTTAAACTATGTTATTTTGCCTGCTTCTGCTCAGCTTGAAGATGAGTGGGTGAGAGGGAGGTAGGGGTATAACTATTGATTCTGGATAATCAATAACCTATTGTTTGACAGCTCCAAGGCAGCAATTCTGCTGGATTCTGAGTGAGAGAGTCCTTTGGTTAGTTCTGATCTGAGCAGTCTCAATCAGTTTGTGCCTGTTGCTTTGATATGCATGCACATTTGGGAGGTGACCAAGCCATGGCAACAATTCTGTTAAAAATCAGCCTTTGTGTTTGGCCTTGGACCCTATTCAGTTACACTGGAGTTGGAATTTTACTGATGTAAAAGACTTATGCCTTCACTCTAGTTTCTCACATGGAGATGAAAGCGAGAATATTATCCACGGTGTGACCTTGATCTGCACATGGCTAGATCTCCGTGGGAGTTTGGCATGTGAACGGGGGACACAATATGGCCTTTGAGAGTTGTTTATAAATAGAATCTGTGTTGCCTTACATGATTTATAAAGCCGTGATTTCAGAGATTGAGTAATATTGGTTGTTTGAGAGAGAGAGAAAGTAAACTGTAGTGACAAATAACTAAATGTCACTTTTATATGCCAGCTATATAAACATTTTTCTAGGATAGGGTTCCTCAGCCCAGACATTGAATTACATGACGTTTTATTCCTAATTACTCATTAATTCTAATAGTAATAATGTGGACAGCACTATTTGGTTAAGTCAAGAAGAATTGCAAATAAAGGAAAAGGTGTTAAATGAAAGGAGAATGAAAGGCTGAGAGCTTCGTTTAGAGAGACTATATCTTGAGCAACACTGAAGAGAGCAATTTTCTGGAGTGTGAGGTGGTTAACCTGATGATAAAGGACCATAGATTTATTTATTTTTCTCTTCTTTATCTGTTAGAGGGGTTATTCTTTTTATGATTTGTCTAGTGTTTCAGGGCCTTCTCTCTGATCTGGCAGACTGGGTTTGGATATACAAGCAGTAGATCCAAGATGGAAAAGACTGTCAGGCATGGATGAATGAAAATAGTTGAGAATTAAGAAAGAAATAGAGAACAATGACTGAAGGCAGAGGCTCTGATATCAGATTGTGTTTCTAATCCTAATTCCGCCACTTACTATCTCTGTGAGTTATTCTGCCCTAGTATTCTTCTTTGCAGCATGGAGATAATGTTGGATGGATATGGTCAATTGGTACTCAGATATAATTCTAACCTCCTTCTGATCTGCCTTATATAGTGCTGAAAACTAAAAACAGTATTTTTGAGTTTGTTTGCTTCTTTCCATGAAGGATTAATGTTTACAGGTATTGTTCTTATATCATAAGCAATTAGAAAAATGGACAAAACTTATTTTAAAAACCTGTTTTCCTAATTTAGACAATAGCCACTTTAAGACTCTGAGAGAAAGAAAGCAAATGGAGTGAGTCTTAAAATTTTCCCAGCTTACCTGACAGAACTCCCAGGCCACAGTGTCAGGAGGGGAACCAAAGAAGGCCTGGCAGCCTTGCCCAGTTGAGAACGTAGAGTTAGTTATATACGGGGAAGCGAAGGCAGCTATACTATACAAGACCAAGTCTACAAAGGAGAATGTTTTTAGAGCTCTCAGAGTAAACACAAGATCCAGGGGGTTCCCCTTTAGTCTTTGATTAAATACTGATTGTGTTAACATGAGATGAAATTTCATGAGACTGAAAGAAAAAAAACCCAACACTCAGAAGTTAGTAATGATGGCAGCAATGGGCCATTTGGAGCAGCTGCCACCATCATGCTGGCTGCATCAGGGAGGCACAGTCGGGGCTGCACACTCCATGAAGCTGGTTGGGGCTGGGGACAAGCAGGAGCCCCACCCCTTCCCAGCTGGGCAGGAGCTCCCCAGCTACCCAAGACATGGCTACGGACTCAAGCATCCCTGTGCTCTCAGGGCTAGGAGAAGGCAGTAGCATACCCTCCCAGGTGCAGGTGCAGCTGCCTAAACGGTAGCTGCAGACCCAGGCCTCCTGCTCCAGGGAGCAGGCAGGAGCCCCACCCCCACTCCCAGCTGCAACCACGGAAATTGGGCTATGGACGCAGACATCCCTTCACTTTTGTAGCCTGGGAAGGCCCCCCTGCAATCACAGGTTTGGAAATGCCTGCTTCTGTTATCTGGCTTCTCCCTTCTGTTGGCTCCTACTTCAATCTTGGAGCAAAGTCAGAGCTGAACCTGGGTGCTGTCAGGGTCTGGCCAGTGTACACACACTTGGGGCAGTGCTGACACACCAGCCCCTGCTGCCTTGGCCTCTTTGGATTTTGGGTGCTTATAAACACATGAAGGAAGCTGACGGGGGGCTGAGGGCAGCTTGGGGCTGGCCTGCCGGCATCGCTTAGCACCTGCAGCTTGGATGCCACATATGGCAGCAGGAGGCAGACAGGTTCCTTGGTGGAAGTGGGTAGGTCCCCAGTGAGGTTCCCCCTTCAGGCCAGGTAGGGCCTGAAGGCTGGGGGCTGGGCTGCCAGTCCTATGGGAACTTGTGATGTCTTTTCTGGGCCTGACCATGGCCACTCATGGACCAATCTACACGTACTTCCTCTCCTCTGAGGCCCACAAAAGCCCTGGGCTCAGCCAGAGCTGAGCCAGTCTTCACTGGCTGCAGAAAAGGCCACCCACTCCAGGGCCTTGTCTCTGCTGAGAGCAGCAGACATCAAATGACCAGCTGCAGAGAGGAGACACCAACTCCAGGGCCTCCTCTCTGCCAAGAGCTACAGAGGCAACAGGATGACCTGCCTTCCTAGAGGAGCTACGCACTCTAGGGCTTCTTCTGAGCTATTTTCACTCAATAAAGTTCCTTTTCGTCTTGCTCACCCTCCGCTTGTCTGCATACCTCATTCTTCCTGGGCACAAGATAAGAACTTAGGATCCACTTAATAATGTTAAAAGAGCTGTAACAGAAACAGGGCTGTGACATGTCCCTGCTTGCCACGTTGTGGGCAAAGAGAAGGAAAGAAGAGCTGTGGTCCTTCAGGAAACCCAGACCTGCGAACTCCCTGAGCCAGGGCTGTGACTCCCTCTTTGGGGCCCTGTGGTTCCTGGCATCTCCAAGCTTCTGGGTGCCGCTGTGTTCCCTGGTGCTGGCTGTGGAAGCTGCTTGTGGTGCTCCTGATCCAGTTGCAGCCTTGTGGAGAGCCAGCACCCATGCTGGCACCTGGAGCTGCCTGCCCCATTGCAGCAGCTGGCATGTCTGACTGCACAGTGGCCAGACCACACTTATATTCCAGTTATAAGTGATAATGTGCTCACACACCCATTGCTGCTCCACTGTAAGGCCAGACTCCAGTATAAATGTGGTCTGGCCACTGGGGGATCCAGGCTGGTAGCGAGCTGAGTGCAGCCTGCCAGGCTGAGTGGGTGGAATGAACCCAGTTGGCATGAGCAAAACTTGAGTAAAGGTGCCACCAGCCACAGAGGTTTCTGGCTAGAAAAGTGACACCCTAAAGATCCTGCAACAGTAGACCAAATAATTCCAGGAGTGCGTAAGACTAGGAATACCCTACATTCCTTCCAGCCAGGGTTGCTTAACTTAATAAAACATGAGCCATTAGATAGAGATCTCAGGAGATATATAATCCCAAAGAGAAGACCGTTTCGTGCATGCCAGAGAAACAAAAACAACAACAAAACCCCAAAAATAAGCAATTAAAAAAAAAACCTTAAAGCCACAAAAAGATCAATCTAAAACTGAAAGGCAGTCCTAGCACTTTGGAAGGCTGACACAGGCAGATCACAGGAGGTCAGGCGTTTGAGACCAGCTTGGCCAACATGATGAAAGAAACCCTGTCTCAATTAAAAAAATAAAAAAATTAGCCAGGCATGGTGGCACATGCCTGTAGTCCCAGCTACTCAGGAGGCGGAGGCAGGAGAATTTCTTGAATACAGAAGGAAGAGGTTGCAGTGAGCTGACATTACACCACTGCACTTCAGTCTGGGTGACAGAGTAAGACTCCAATTAAAAAAAAATTCACAATTTCTGGCATCCAGTGAAAAAATTTCCTCGCATGCAAGGAGATAGGAGTGTATTACCCATAGCCAAGAGAAAAATCAATTGAAACAGATCCCGAAGTGACAGCAATGAAGAAATTGACACAAAAGCACCATAAAACAGCTATTATTTATCTTATAAATTCTTCAAGGATATAAAAGAAAAAAACATTATTAAGAGGTAAATGAGAATTTGCAGAAGACTCAGTAGAACACAACACAATGAAAAATGCAACAGTTGAAATGAAGATACACTGTATAGACAGGGATAAAAAATGGCCAGTGAACTTGTCAACATAGCAATAGACACAGTTGAAAATGAAGAATTGGGGGTGGAAATTGAACATTTCAAAAGGCATCAGCAACCTGTGGGAAAATACCAGTGTGTCGGACATACACTTAATTTGAGTCCCAGAAAGAAAGGAATGGTAGTGAGAGGAAAGGAGTGGGCAAAGAAAAGAAGTAATATTTGAAGAAAATGCTGGCCAAAATTTCTTTTCCTTAACTTTTATTTTAGGTTCAGGGGATGCATGTGCAGGTAAATTACATGTCACTGGGGTTTGGTGTACAAATCATTTTATCACCCAGTAATGGGCATAGATACCTGATAGGTAGTTTTTCAACTCTCACTTTCCTTTCACCTTCCATCCTCAAGTAAGCCCTGGTGTCTGTTGTTCACCTTTCAGAGTTTGTAAGTACTCAATGTTTAGCTTCCACTTATAAATGAGAATGTGTGGTATTTGGTTTTTCATTTCTATGTTAATTTGCTTAGGATAATGGCCTCCATCTACATCCATGATGCTGCAAAGACATGATTTTGTTCTTTTTCATCACTGTGTAGCATTCCATGGTGCACATATCACATTTTCTTTATTCAGTTGACTGTTGATGGGCATCTAGATTGATTCCATGTCTTTGCTATTGTGAATTCTACTGCGATGAACATATGAGTACATGTGTCTTTTTGGTAGAATAATTTATATTCTTTTGGGTATATACCCAGTAAAGGGATTGCGAGTCAAATGGCAGTTCCATTTTAAGTTCTTTGAGAAATCTCCAAAATGCTTTCCACAGTGGCTGAACTAATTTACATTCCCATCAGCAGTGTGTGTGCATATTCTTTTCTCTGCAACCTCGCCAACATTTGTTATTTTTTGACTTTTAAAAAATAGCACTCTTACTGGTATAAGATGGTATCTCACTATGATTTTAATTTTCATTTCTCTGATGATTAGTGATGTGGAACATTGTTTCATATGTGTGTTGGGCACACATATGTCTTCTTTTGAGAAGTGTCTGTTAATGTCCTTTGCCCATTTTTTAATGGAGTTGTTTTTTGCTGGTTGATTTGTTTAAGTTCCTTATAGATTCTGGATATTAAACCTTTTGCAATTTTTTTTCTCCCATTCTGTAGGTTGTCTGTTTACTCTGTTGATAATTTCTTTTGCTGTGCAGAGCTCTTTAGCTTAATTGGGTCCACTTGTTTATTTTTGTTTTTGTTGCAATTGCTTTTGGAGACTTCATAATAAAATCTTTTTGCCAAGGAATATATCCAGAATGGTATTTCCTAGGTTTTCTTCTAGAGATTTCATAGTTTTAGGCCTTATATTTAGATGTTTAACTGTCTTAAGTTGATTTTTCATATGCTGAATGGAAGGGGTCCAGTTTCAATCTTCTGCATGACTAGCCAGTTATCCCAGCACCATTTATTGAGTAGGGAGTCCTTTCTCCATTGCTTATTTTAGTTAACTTTGTTGATGATAAGATGGTTGTAGGTGTGTGGCTTTATTTCTTGGTTCTCTAACCTTTTACATTGGACTATGTGTCTGTTTTCATGCCAGTATCATGCTGTGTTGGTTACTGTAGCCTTGTAATGTAGTTTGAAGTTGGTGATATGGGAGTGGGGCCAGGGAAGTGCTGGGTAGAGAAGGGCGGGGTCCTGGTGAGGGCTCCACCCTTGGGCCTGTGCCTGCGGAACTAAGTGAGAACAGGCATTCCTGTTTTTGTGCCCAAACATTGCATTTTCCAAGACTACTCTGGCCTGCCATGCCCCCCATCTTGTGTCCATATAAACCTAAAACCTTAATGGGCACAATACAAGCAGCTGAACATCGAGAGGAGCAGAGTAACACAGCAGCAGACACCAGTAGACTGTCAGACCAACGACGGTGAAACAAAGCAGCAGAGAAAGAGAAGAGGAAGGACATCTGGACACCAAGATGATTCCAGCTGGGGGCCGTCAGAGAAGAGTCTGGCTGCTGAGTGGCCCAACTCCAGGGGAAGACCACCTTCCCACTCCATCCTCCCCTTCTGGCTCCCCATCTGGCTCACTGAGAGCCACCTCCATCACTCAATAAAACCTTGCACTCATCCTTCCAGCCCACTTGTGATCTAATACTTTCAGTACACTGGGCAAGAACTCAAGCTGTCACATTGCATCCTTGCCCTTGAGATAAGGCAGAGGGTCTTTTGAGCTGATTAACACAAGCCATCTGCAGACAGCAAAGCTGAAAGAGCGCACTGTAACACACACCCACTGGAGCTTTGGGAGTGGCTGACACTCACCCTTAGATGCAGCCATGGGGGCGGAGCCCAAAAGCGCTCCCCACAGCTTCTGCATCTGCCCATCTGCATGCTCCTATTAGGGGTTTGAGCATCCAGCCACACCCCTGTCATACTTTCTGCAAGGGGGATAAGGGAATTCTCCCATTTCATTGAGTAGTTTGATGGCTCCAGCTTTATTCTTTTTGCTTAGGATTGCTTGTTCTTTTTTGGTTACACATAAATTTTAGATTTTTTTTTTCTAATTCTGTGAAGATTGATGTTGGTAGTTTGATAAAAATAGGATGGAATCTGTAAATTGCTTTGTTCTGTATGACTGTTTTACCAATATTGAGTCTCTCTAACCATGAACATGGAATGTTCTTCCGTCCGTTTGTATTATCTCTGATTTTCTTCAGCAGTACTTTGTAGTTCTCCTTGAAGAGATCTTTTGTGTCCCTGATTAGCTGTATTGCTAGGTATTTTATTCCTTTGGTGGCTAATGTGAATGGGATTGCATTCCTGATTTGGTTCTCAGCTTGGATGCTATAGCTGTATAGAAATGCTACTGATTTTTATACATTGATTTTGCATCCTCAAACTACTGAAGCTGTTTATCAGTTCCAGGAGCCCTTTGGGCAGAGATTATGGCATTTTCTAGGTATAGAATCATATTGTCTGTGAAGAGAGATAGTTAGACTTCCTCTCTTCCTATTTGGACACCTTTTATTTCTTTCTCTTACCTGATTGCTCTGGCTAGACTTTTCAGTACTATGTGGAAAAGGAGTAGTGAGAGTGGGTATCCTTGTCTCAGAAATAAAAAAGGTGACATTTCCACTAACCTCATAGAAATACAAAAAACCCTCAGAATCTATTACAGACACCTCTATGCCCACAAACTAGAAAACCCACAAGAAATGGATAAATTCTGGAAACAGACAACCTCCCAAAATTGAACCAGGAAGAAATTGAAATCCTGAACAGATAAATAATGAGTTCTGAAACTGAATTAGGAATAAAAAAATCTACCAACCAGAAAAAGCCCTGGACCAAATGGATTCACAGCCAAATTCTACCAGACGTATAAAAAAGAGCTAGGATAAAAAAGTTCAATCCTATGGAAATTATCCCCAAAAAATTGAGGAGGAGAGACTCTTCCCTCACTTATTTTATGAGACCAGCCTCATTCTGATACCAAATGAGACACACAGAAAAAAGAGAACTTCAGGTCAATATTCCTGATGAACATCGATGCAAAATTCTCAACAAAATATTACCAAATCAAATTCATCAGCACAATAAAAAACAAATCCACCAGGATCAAGTAGACTTTATTCCTGGGATGCAAGGTTGGTTCAATATACACAAATAAATAAATGTGATTTATCCCATAAACAGAACTAAAAACAATAACCACATGATTATCTCAATAGATACAGAAAATACCTTCAATAGAATTCAACATTCCTTCATGTTTAAAACCCCCAACAAAGTAGGCATCCAAGCAATATGCTTCAAAATAGTAAGAGGCATCTATGTCAAATCCACTGATACGCTACCATTATACTGAATGGGTGAAAGCTGGAAGCATTCACCTTGAGGACTGGCTAAATTCTTTTCAACATAATGATAACTTGAACTCATGGGTCCAAGAAGCTCAAAGAATCCTGAGCCAAGTAAAAATCCATGTGGCTACAGACAGGCACAACTTGAGCAACTGTTTAAAAAATGTGAAGAGAAAATTTTAAAAGTAGCAAGAAAAGATACCAAATATAATTGTAAAATGAAGGTAAAATAAAGATCTTTTTCAAACAATTGGACGCTCAAAGAATTATTTGCCAGCAGACCTGCACTTCAATGAACATTAAAGGAATTTTCTCAGGCAGAAGAAAATTGATATCAGATAAAATTTGGGTGCATGAAAATAAAGATTGTTTTAATTTCATGTTAAAAATCTCTTAAAAGATACAAAATTAAAAAAAATAGGATTGTATTGTGGGATTTATAACATATGTAAAAGTAAAATTCGTGAAACACTTTACCCAACAACAGCACAATACACATTGTTATAATACACATGTATACCAATGTACATGGAAGAAGCCATAGCCCTGTCAATGAGAATTGAATAAGATAGAGGGAATAGAAGTATACTGCTATAATGACATAAACTATAGCAATGCTATTTTTGAAGGTAGACTGTAAAAATATAAAGGTACCGATTTTAAACTATACAGTAAAAACAAACTTCTAAAACAAACAAATGAAACTATGTGTAGAAAATAAGTCACTAATGATGATAGCTAGAATAATAAATAATCCAAAAAGAAGGAAAAGAGGGAAAAGGTAACAAAGAAAAGATAGGACAAATAGAAAATAAATGGTGAAATAGTACATGTAAAATAACTGTATTTATAATCACAATAAAGGTAAATGGTCTCAGCATTCTAATTAAAAATAGGCAAAGGATTGTCAGATTGGATAAAAAAGCAAAACACAACTATATTCTATCTGAAAGAACCTATTTGAAGGGTAAAGAGAAAAACAGATAAAAAGGAAAATAACTGTGAAAGATGATTATCCCAACCATAGCCAAAAGAAAACTGAGGTATCTCCTGTAATAATAAAAGAGACTTAAGAACAAGGTATTTTACCAGACATAAAAAGAGACATTTTATAATTTAAAAAGGGTCAATTAAAATAAATATAAACGTGTAACTTTTTATTATGGTTTGGATATTTGTCCCCACCCAAATCTCATGTTAAATTGCAATTCCCAGTGCGGGAGGTGGAGCTTGTTGGCAGGTGTTTGGATCATGGGGGCGGATCCCTCATGGCTTGGTGCTGTCTTTGTTTTAGTGAGTTCTCCAGAGATGATATCTGTCTTTTAAGTGTGTACAGCACTTCCCCTACCATGCTCTGTCACTCTCTGTCTCTTGCTCCTGCCTTTGCCATGTGACATGCCTGTTCCCCCTTTGCTTTCTGCCCTGATTGTAAGCTTCCTGAGGCCTCTCTAGAAGCTGAGCAGAGGCCCACACCATCCTTCCTGTTAAGCCTGCAGAACCATGAGACAATTAAGCCTCTCTTCTTTATAAATACCCAGTCTCCAGTGTTTCTTTATAGCAATGCAAGAATGGCCTAGCACACTATCTAATAACAGAATTTCAAAATACGTGATCTAAAAACTGACAGAATGGAAAGAATAGAAAAAGAAATGAAGAACATAAAGATTGTTAATAAATAAAATCGGCTTTACTAGAAGAAAAACAATTGACTAAAAATAAAATTTAATGAATTTACATAAAAGCTACTAGAACTAATAAGTGTTTAGTAAGATCAATGGTTATAAGACTAATACACAAAAATCAACAGTGTTTTAATAGACATTTTAGCAATAAATAATTTTTAAAATAGCATTTATAATGGTATCCAAAAATATGAGATACTTAGAGAAAATGTAATAAAACATGCAAAAATTATATATTATTTACGCTGAAAATTATAAAACATGACTAAGAAAAAATAAAGAAGTTGTAAAAAAAAATGGAGTCCTTTACTGAAAATCTCCAGATTGATCTAAAAATTCAACAAAAATCACAATGAAAACCCAAGCAGATTTTTACTGGTGGAAGTTGACAAGTTGATTCTAAAATTTATATGGAAATGCAAAGAATTTAGAATAATGTAATTAATCATAGTAGTCAGAATTAAACCTCTCCTCATTTCCCCAGAAAGATGTCCATCCCCTAATTCCTGGAACCTGTGACTATATTACCTTCCATGGGCAAAAGTGACTTTGCAAATGTGGTTAATGGTATGAACCTTGAGATGGTGAGATTGTCCTGGATTATCCAGATTGCTCTGTGTATATTGGTCCTTAGAGGCAGGAGACTTTTCAATTTTGCGTCAGATAGATGAGACATGAAAAGAAAGAAGGGTTTGAAACATGAGAACCAACTCTTGCTGGTTTTGAAGAAGGAGAATAAATGTGGCTTCTAAGAGCTGGAAACAGTCCTCAACTGAAAGCCAGCAAGGAAATGGGATCTTCAGTCTTTACAAGGAATTATATTCTGCCAACAACCTATCAATAGGAAATAGTTTTTTTCACCCCTAGAGTTTCCATAAAGGAACACAACCATGTGGCCAATTTGATTTCAACCCAGTGAGACCCATATCAGACTTATGCCCTACAAAATTGTGAGATAAATTTGTGTTATCTAATAGTTTTAAGCTGCATTAAAAAAACCAATAAAAAACAATATAATAATGTTCTAAAAGAATATCACCTTTGGAAGGCTGACATGATCTGATTTCAAGATTTACTGTGGCATAGGAGTAATATTGTATTGGCATAGGAGTAATAAATACATCAGCGTTTCTTCAAAGTTTTGGTCTCAGAATCCCTTTACACTCCACTGAAGTGTCAGGTTTTTGTTTATATGAGTTATATGAGTTATATATGTTGATATCTAACCATATGTTTTAAATTTAACTTTAAAAATTAAATTTTAAACATGGATTTTTTTCCTATTTATTTTAAATGTTCACTTTAAAATAATCATAATCATGTTATCACATTTTTGATAAAAATAACTGTAAATTCCCACATGCACATCCAAATTAGTGAGAAAAGTGGCATTATTTTATGTTTTTGTAAATTTTAAAAATAGCTCTTTATTAACAGCTGGATTCTCATTCCTGTTTCTGCATTACACTTGCTGTAATATCACACATAACCCTCTAGAAAAGTCCACTCATTTAATGTTTGAGAGAATGAGAGAGAAAAAATGTAAATAATGTTTTAGCATTATTATGACAATAAATTTGAGCTCAAGGACCCTTCAAAGGATCTCTGGGGGTCGGACCACAGTTTGAGAACCACTGATCTAGATTAATGGAACAGAACATGGTCTAGAAATAGACCCATTCACATATATATTCAACTGATTTTGAACAGGGATTTGAAGCCAATTCAGTGAATAAAGGGATAATCTTTTCAACAAATGGTGTGAACAATTGGACAGCATATTCACAAAAATGAACCTCAAATTTTCCTTTATATCACATTCAAAAATTAAGTCAAAAATGATCAGAGATTTAAACATAGGAGATAAAACTATAACCCTAGATAAAAATACAGATAGAATTGTTTGTGACCTTGGGTTAGGCTAAGGTCTCTTAGAAAGAACTCAAAAAAGCGTGAAACATAAAAGAAGAAAAAGATAAATCATCAAAACTTTTGCTCTTTGAATGAAAAGACTGGAGCAACATACTTGTCAATCATTTATATAGCAAAGGAGTCTTACCTAGAATATATAATCAACATTTTCAGAAGAATGCTAAGACAAATAACATGATAAAAAATGAACATAACATTTGAACAGAGGCTTCACAGAAAAAGATATGTGACTGACATATGAAAATGCAATAATTCATCACAAATCATTAGAAATACGCAATTTAAACTGAAACACATCACACACTGAGTAGGCTGAATAGGGGAAGAATTACAATCTCAAGTTTCGGTAAGGATATAGAGTTTCTGCAAATCTCATACATTGCTGATGGGAATGCAAAATGGTATGATTCCTTTGGGAAATGGTTTGACAAATTTTTATAAAGTTAAACATACAAACATACATGTACTTGTGACCCAACAATTTTATTTCTAGTTCATTCATTCATTACAAATGAAAATGTATGTTTATGGACGTATAAGTGAATGTTCATTATATTATGTTCTTGGTAGCCCCAAACTGGAAACAATCTAAATGTTCATTTAAGTTAAAGGATAAACAAATTGTGTTATTTCCATGTGATTGAATATTGCTCAACAATAAAAAGAAACTACTATTGATATATGCAATAGCATGTAAATGTAAAAGTCTTATGCTAAGAATAAATGTGAGACACAAAAGACTATGTAAGATATAATTGCTCTTATATAAAATTATGGAAAAGCCAGAACTGTAGTGATAGAAAGTAGATTTATGGTTGTCTGGGGTATGTCATGGCAGGCAATAATTGACTAGGAAGGAACACTGGGAAGGATTATCCTTTTTTCCATGGTTTGGCTGTGTCCCGACCCAAATCTCATCTTGAACCGTAATAATCCCCACGTGTTAAGGGTGGGACCGGGTGGAGATAATTGAGTTATGGGGGTGGTTTCCCCATACTATTCTCATGGTAGTGAATAAGTCTCATGAGATCTGATGGTTTTATAAAGGCGAGTTCCCCTGCACACACTCTCTCTTGCCTGCTGCCATGTACAACGTGTCTTGCTTCCCCTTCACCTTCTGTCATGATTGTGAGGTCTCCCCAGCCTGTGGAACTGTGAGTCAATTAAGCCTCTTTCCTTTATAAGTTACCCAGTCTTGGGTATGTCTTTATAGCAGTGTGAAAACAGACTAATACAACCAGGGAACATTTTAGGGCGGTGACCATGTTCTATGTCTTGATTGTGTTCTATATACATCTTGAAAATTAATTACATTACTGTAATTTCTCAAAAGTCATTAAACTCCACATTTTTAATGGGAGAATATTGTTTTCTGTTAATTACATAGTAATGAAGTCAATTAAAAAACACTACAACTCTCAGTCTTGCAGCTATAAGTCCAAGTAAGTTACAATGAACTGTCTTGAGATTTGAAAGGCTAAAATGAGGCAGATGATATATTGCTTTTTTTTTCCCTCTGATAAAGAGGTAGTTAGAGGCATTCAGTCTGTTCTGTGGTAGCATTAAACAGAGTTCACTGTGTCCAGTGATTTGCTTTGTAGGGGCCAACAGGCAGACATGAAACATTTCTTTTGCTAGTGCAGACTGTAGCTAACATGGAACATTCGTAAGCTGGCAGTTATAGCAGCTTCTGACTGATGGAAGTTCTCTGATTGTGATAGCCACCTGGCTGTTGTGACTTCCTAAACAGCGTTAGTTTTGGGGCCAATGGCCTTCTGATCTTAGAAGAGGCAGCACTGATTCTATAGTGCGGCTTTTGGAACTGTTCCCCTTAAACTCAACTCTGAATCTGTTTCTTTGACTGTTACCATGATTCTATAAGCCATACAATATTCTATAATAAAATAATTCTTCATTTAAACTAGCTAGAATGGAGTTTATTCTTTACCTGAATGCTAATATACTGCCATATTATGAGAAATCAATGAAATTAGGTATGTAAACAACTTAATGGTACCTGGTACTTAGTAAAATAAAAAAAACACTCGATAAATAGGTACTGTTATTGTTACTATCTAAGGCTAGGTATATATATATATATATATGGTGAGCAAATCAGCATGGGAGTATAAAATTGAGAGTTGACTTGATTGTTTATTTATTTAGAGAACTGAAATGATGGTTTGATGGCTCCCTAGATATGCCTAGTTTTCAGTTTATGCTAACTTGACTACATGATCTGGCCCTTCCCCATCCCTAATCCCAACATCTATTGCTCTCCAGCTTGTTTACTGGAATCCAGACGAACTGGCTTTCTAATGCTGTGTTTTAAATAAGTTACATTTGTATCTGCCTCAGAGAATGAATGCAGAATTATTATTTTATTATTTTTATTTTTTTTATTTTTTGAAAGAAAGGAAAAGAGAGGAAAGAAAGTGAGAGTGAAAGAAAGAAAAAAAAAGAATGTATGAGAGAAAGAAAGAAAGAGGAAGAAAAAGAGGGAGAGAGAACAGGATTCTTGTTCTACTGCCCAGGCTAGAATGCAGTCTAAAAATGGGTATTAAAAACCTCTATTATGCCAATAATTGTGTTTAACAATGGAGACAGGAAGGAGTAAGAGATGAAAATAACAAACAAGCAGCCAACCAATATTTTATTTAAACCTGTGAAATGCTATGCAATTGCCGAGGAGTGATTTATTTCCAATGATGCGGTCACTTTTAAAACAGGTGTAATATGATACTGAGAAAAATGTATGTTTTG
>CAUYLG010077764.1:0-66745 GCA_963573385.1 Cacajao melanocephalus
CAAACTGTGGCCTATAAACAATGTTGCTCATGTTACACTATGCACATTCTTCAACCTAACAATTTCACTTTCAGGAACTTCCCTTTTTGTTCGCAAAGTTGTCCAAATATGAATGTCCCCTGCCAGGCACGGTGGCTCACAAGTGTCATCTCAACACTTTGGTAGGCCAAAATGGGAGGGTCACTTGAGCCCAGGAGTTCCAGACCAGCCTGGGCAACATAATGAGACTCCATTTGCACACACACAATTTTTTTTTGAGATGGATTTTTGCAATTATTGCCCCAGCTGGAGTGCAATGGCACAGTCTTGGCTCACTACAACCTCCACCTCCCGGGTTCAAGCTATTCTCATGCCTCAGCCTCCCGAGTAGCTGGGATTACAGGTGTGCACCACCATGCCTGGCTAATTTTTTTATTTTTAGTAGTGACGGGGTTTCACCATCTTGGCCAGGCTGGTTTCTGGTGATCACCTGACCTCAGGTGATCCACCCGCCTTGGCCTCCCAAAGTGCTGGAATTACAGGCATGAGCCACTGTGCTGGGCCACAAACAATTTTTAATTAGCCAAGTGTGGTGGTGCACGCCTATAGTCCCAGCTACTCAGGAGGCTGAGGTAGGAAGACTACATAAGCTTAGGAGTTTGAAGTTACAGTGGGCTATGATCATGCCACCGCATATCAGCCTGGGTGACAGAGCATGACCCTGTTTCTAAAACAAAACAAAAGTTTCAGCTGGGTGTGGTGGCTCACGCCTGTAATGCCAGCACTTTGGGAGGCCAAGGCAGGCATATCACTTGAAGTCAGGAGTTAGAGACCAGCCTGGCCAATATGGCGAAACCGTGTCTCTACCAAAAATACAAAAATTAGTTGGGCATGGTGGCGGGTGCCTGTAATCCCAGCTACTTGGGAGGGTGAAGCAGGAGAATCGCTTGAACCCGGGAGGCAGAGGTTGTGGTGAGCCAAGATCGCATCACTGCACTCCAGCCTGGGCAACAAGAATGAAACTCTGCCTCCAAAAAATAAAAGTTTCTAACAACCTTGTTTACCCTACCAGAAAACAGGATACAATGTAACTGTCCCCAAGGAAGTGACCTTATAAGGAAATCCTGGTTCATCCAAGCAAGGGAACATCATGCAGCCGTCAAGAAGGATGATGAAAACCTTTGTGTGTTGATCTCAACCACCTATTTTTAGTGAGGAAAAAGCAGGTTACAAAACAGCATGAACAGTATGAGCTCATGTATTTAAAATAGGGTACGTGTGTGGGTGTCTATGCATCCAGGGAAGTGCACAGGGGGCTCCCTGAAATCAGGGGTCACGAACTGAAATGCAGTGGACCCAGTAAAGGTACCCAGGAGGGTCTGGGGACACTGGAGTGTTTTTGTCCTTTCTAAAGGGGTTTCTGACACTCATCTCCAGCCTGTGTCTGCCCCATGGGGATACATGTGTTAGAACACATTGTTAGATCGTTCCATTTTTCAAGAAAAACTGGAAATACAGGCTTCTACCTGAAAATGACTGATTTTTTTTTTTTTTTTTTTTTTTTTTTTAGATGGGATCGCACTTTGTTGCCCAGGCTGGTCTCAAACTGCTGGGCTCAAGCAATCGTCCTGCCCCAGCTTCCTGAGTAGTGGGCACTGCAGGCGCATGCCACCACGCCTGGCTAAAATGCCTGACTTTTAAGTGTTGGGGGCAAACCAAGAAGGTCAAACAGAACTCAACTGCAAGCCAAATTCAGCTAGGAGACCACCCATTTTCATCCCTGCCTGAGACACTCAGACACTCCTACAATCGCCTGGCATTTAAGCTCGCCTCATCAGAACCCTCAGCAGCTATCTCTGGGCCTCAGGTTCTCCATCTGTACAATAAGGAAGAAGAGTTAGATGTCTCTAGTGTCCTGTCTGGCTCTGGCTAGGTTTCCAGAGCAGAAACCTTTTCGGCTCATGAATCTTTTGAGAGTTGGATCCAAACTGTGTTTTCTGTCCCAAGTAGGGGGAAGTAGAAGAGGAGGGTGAAATCAGCCAATGTTATTAGCTTAATTACTGGATGTTCACGAATTTCCTGAAGCCTCCCCTAAATTCATTCATTCGTTCATTCATTTGTTCATTCGTTCAGCAGTTAGTGAATGCCACCAGGCCTGAGTGCTGGGATACAGTAATGGGCAAAATAGGCATGGCGGTTTGCATCTTTCTGGGACCTGAAGGCCAGTGTTGCCTGGGCTGGTTCACCGCAACCTCTGCCTCCCAGGTTCAAGCCCTGATCTAGTGGTTCTCTCAGCCCTGTCAGAGTGGCCTAAGTGCGTTCTTGGTGAATCACAGATTGGGGCAGGCAGGATTAGCAACTGCTTTAAGAAAATGGCTCAGAAAAGTTCTGAGAGCTCCCACCCATACCATAAAGATGGGCCCATGGAATAAACTTCTTCTTCTTTTTTTTTAAAGACAAGGGCTTGCTCTGTTGCCCAGGCTGGAGTGCAGTGGCACCATCATGGCTCACTGCAGACTTGACTTCCTGGGCTCAAGCGATCCTCGTGCCTCAGCTTCCCCCAAGTAGCTGGGGCTACAGGTGCACGCCACAATGCCTAGCTAATTTTTGTATTTTTGATATGAGCCACTGCACCCAGCCTATGGACTCAATTTTACAGCAAATAAGAACAACACATAACATAGGCTGTCATTCACCATTTTCTGAACATCAGTGACATGGCTTGTACACATTGGAGTAGATTACAGCAGGCTTCCTTCATGCTAGGAGCTCATTATAGATATAAAACAGAATTGGTTCTTCCAGACACTCACACATATGGGGGCTGAATCTGTGCCAGCCACTTTATATACAGTGCTCCTTCAGTGCAGATACTATTATTATTCCCAGTTTATAGATGAGGAAACTGAGGCTTGGAAGGTAATGGGATCGGCCTATGGTCACATAACTGGCAAATCAGAGATGGAGAAAGTTGTGTGAAAGTCGACCTGACTCCAAAATTCATGTCACTTTCCATGAAGCTTCCCTGGCTCAGCATAAAGTATTGGTGAATAAGATAAACAGTTACCAGGGTTACATTTTCTGAATCAAGCCTTAGGCTTTTTAGTCTGCCAATAATCTCAAATATTGTAAGTCTGAGCTGTCTTTGAAAGTGGTAACTTGGCTGGGCACGGTGGCTCACATCTGTAATCCCAGCACTCTTGGAGGCCAAGGCAGACAGCTCTGGATCACTTGAGGTCAGGAGTTCGAGACCAGCCTGGCCAACATGGTGAAACCCCTTCTCTACTAAAAATACAAATATGAGCTAGGTGTGGTGGCGGGCACCTTGTAATCCCAGCTACTTGGGAGGCTGAGGCAGGAGAATCACTTGAACCCATGAAGCAGAGGCTGCAGTAAGCCAAGATCGCACCACTGCACTCCAGCCCAGGCAACAGAGTGAGACTCTGTCTTAAAAAAGAAAAGAAAAGAAAAGAAAATGATACCTCTTCTTGAATCCATTCCAGTGACCCTGACACATCCCCATTCCTGGAAGACCTCCCTCTCCACCCATGCAAGCCACTTTGTCTTAATTTCACCAGCATCACTATGTTAGCATTTTACAGGGTTTATTAAGTACCACGTGCTAGCTCCAAGAATATTAGATGAACATGATCCCTGCCCCCAGGATGATAGGCACAGATAGGCACGCAGAGAAGCTTTCCATGTTAGCGACATTGCTGAGACGTGGAACCTTTCCCTGAAGTGGGGACAGGCATGCTAAGCATCATCTGCACTCCCACACTGGCCAGAGGTGTGGTCCATGAAGAACAGTCCACAGCAAAGCAACAGAGATTCAGCTGAGGCCAGTCACAGCCAGCTCAAGAGCCAATAGACACTTGACATATAAAGGCCAGTGACATGGGCTGGGCGCAGTGGCTCACGCCTGGAATCTCATCACTTTGGAAAACCAAACCAGAAAGATTGCTTGAGCCCAGGAGTTCCAGACCAGACTGGGCAACAGAGTGAGACTGCATCTTTTAAAAAAAAATTAAAAATTAGTGGCACACACCAGTAGTCTCAGCTCCTGGAGAGGCTGAGGCAGGAGGATTGCTTGAGCCCATGTCGAGGCTGCAGTGAGCCGTGATTGCGCCACTGCACCCCAGCCTGGGCAACAGAGAGACCCTGTCTCAGATAAATGAATAAAGGCCAATGGCATGAATGAGACATGGGAGCCAACAGCAGTGTTTGCAGATCTTGACCACAAGATTTTCTGCTCTAGACAACCTTTATAATAAAAGAACACTAAGTATGTTTTTTTGTTTGTTTGTATAAGACAGAGTCTCACTCTGTCGCTCAAGCTGGAGTGCAATGTCGTGATCTGGGCTGACAGCATCCTTGGCCTCCTCAAGCGATTCTCATGCCTCAGCCTCCCAAGTAGCTGGGATTACAGGCGTGCGCCACTGCCCCTAGCTAATTTTTATATTTTTGTATTTTTTTTTAGTAGCGGCAGGGTCTCACCATGTTAGCAGGTTGGTCGTGAACTCCTGACCTACCCCTCCCGGCCCCCGCAGAGTGCTGGGATTACACGTGTGAGCCACTGCACCCAGCCAAAAAAAATGCTAAATATGTTTTGATATCCAAGTTCCATTTGAGAGCATTAAAAACTTTTTTTTTTGATACAGAGTTTCTCTCTGTCACCCAGGCTGAAGTGCAGTGGCACAATCTCAGCTCACTCCACCTCCCAGATTCAAGCGATTTTCTTGCCTCAGCCTCCAAGTAGCTGGGACTACAGGCATGTACCACCACATCAGGCTAATTTTTTTCTATTTTTAGTAGAGATGGGGTTTCACCATGTTGGTCAGGCTGGTCTCCAACTCCTGACCTCAAATGATCCGCCTGCCTCGGCCTCCCAAAATGCTGGGATTACAGGCATGAGCCACCATGCCTGGCCAAAAAAAAAAAAATTATTATTACTTTTTATTTCTATTTTTGAGATGGGGTCTTGCTCCGTTGCCCAGGCTGGAGTGCAGTGGCATGATCACAGCTCACTGCAGCCTCAACCTCCCTGGGTTCAAGTGATCCTCCCACCTCAGCCTCCCAAGTAGCGGGACTACAGATGTGACCTATCACACTTGGCTAATTGTTCTTTTTTTAGTAAAGATTGGGTCTCACTTTGTTGCCCAAGTATTGAACTCCTGGCTTCAAGGAATCCTCTCACCTGTGAGCATTAAAAAAAATTTTTTTTAATTAGTTCTTTTTTTTTCTTTGAGATGGGAGGTCTCACTCTGTTGTCTGTCCAGCTTGGAGTACAGTGGTGTCATTTAGCTCACTGCAGCTTCGAACTCCTGGGCTCAAGTGATCCTTCGCTGTTCCTTCACCATGATGGAAACAGTCTCAGTGCCCAACCACAGTGGATGGGGAATGTAAATGATACACTAACCAAATAAATTAGAAATACTAACCAAATTCTAAGAAGTGTCTCATAGAAACATACTCAAGGGTTGAACAAATGCCTGTGATCTATGGAAAAAGTCAGGTTACAGATAATATATTTATAGTGATTCCATGTGTTAAAGTACATCTCCAGCCAGGCACGGTGGTGCACACCTATAATCCCAACACTTTGGGAGGCCGAGGCAGGAGGTCTTGAGCTCAGGAGCTCATGCATCTGTAGTCTCAGCTACTCGGGAGGCTGAGGTGAGAGACTTGCTTGAGCCCAGGAGGTCAAGGCTCTAGTGAGCTATGATCCTGCCACGGCACTTCAGCCTCGGTGACAGAGTAAGACCCTGTCTCAAAAATACAAAGAGAGAGAGAGAGAGAGGGGAAGAGAGAGAGAGAGACAGGAAGAATGAAGGAAAGAAGAGGGGGGAGGAAGGAAGGAAAGGAGGGAGGGGAAGGAAGGAGAAATGGTGGAAAGAGGAAGGAAGGAGAAATGGTGGAAAGAGGAAGGAAGGAAAGGAAAGAGAGAGAGGGAAGGAAGGAAGGAAGGAAGGAAGGAAGGAAGGAAGGAAGGAAGGAAGGAAGGAAGGAAGGAAGGAAAATCATATCACAAAAGTGTCAAATCTAATCCAATGGAAAGACAGAGGCTTACAAGCTGTCTGATCTTTACATGGGAAAGTACTGCTACTTTTGCTACTCAGACCTTCTCTCAAAGCTGAACCTCCTTTCTCCAGAGGCAAGACTACAGTATTTTCCAAATAGTTGCCAATGAACTTGCAATATTTTTTGTCCTCAAGAAAAATTTACTTATTTTTCTGAGACAGGATCTCATGCTGTTGCCCAGCCTGGAGTGCAGTGGTGCTGTTACAGCCCACTACAGCCTGAGTCTCCTGGACTCAAGCAATCCTCCCACCTCAGCCTCCCGAGTAGTTGACAACGCAGGTGCAGACCACCATACCTTGCTAACTTCTTATTTTTTGTAGAGATGGGATCTCACTATGTTGCCCAGGCTGGTCTTGAGTTCCTGGGCTCAAGTAATTTTCCCACCTCAGCCTCCCCACGTGCTGGGATTACAGGCATGAGCCATGACGTCCAGCTACTATTTTTTTTTAAGGAATATTATATCAAGTTTCCCAGAGGAATTAAATTCCGCCCTGCCCACGTGTCCGGCCCATGGAGCAAAGGTTCAGTGGGGGAAAGCTCTGGGGAAAAGCAGCCATCTTGGATAAGCCAGTTGCCTCTCCACAGGAAGAGGAAGGCGCTTCCTCCTTGCCTGGCCATCCAGCAGTCACAAAAGGATGCATCTTATTGATGTGGGCTAAATCAGAAATCCGCCACTCAACAAACAGCAGGGGCGCCAGGTTAGAACAGGAAAGGAAGAGGGGAGCCAGTGCTGAGTTGAATGGTGAGAGTTTGAGGGTGATGGAAACCCAATCGATGTCCACAATGTTCTCCTGGCACTGAGAGGGGTGGGCATGTGTGAGTTGGTTCAGGGATCAGGACCTCTCAGACCTTGGCAGGAGGTGAACTGGTTTACTTCTAAGAGCTGAGGGCAGGGGCATAGCCTGCGTCTCATGTCACTGAGTCTGGGGGCACCTGAGGGCTGTGACTGGGACTTGTTCATCTCTGCATCCTTGCACCTGGGCACCCAGCCCTGGCACCAAGCTACTTTTTCTTTCCTGAAATGTACTATACAAAGTCTCACCTCCAGGCCACTGGATTTGCTCTCTCTCTTCCCAAAACACCTTTCTTGCATGTCTTCATATAGCTGGCTCCTTTGTGTCATTCAGATCCGCTATTCCCCTGGTTCCTCTTCCAAGTGACCTTCCTTCCCTCATCACCACAGGTGAGGACTCCCTGGGGAACTCTCTGTTGTGTTACCTTTGTGTATTTGTGCTTCAGAGCCCTGAGCACTTTCTGAAACTATCTCTGTGTTAGATTGCATAATCCAAAGGTGGCCACTATAATATCTCCCATTACACATGCTATTCCAGAACCTCACCACTCCCGCATGAGGTAGACTCTAATTCTGCCCCATGTTGAATCTGCATTAGCTTGTGACTTGCTTCTAACCAAAGTGACTTTGGAAGCTGGGTCAGAAAAAGCAAAGCAGCTTCCCCCTAGTTCCTTGGGATACTTGCTTTTGGAGACCCCAATCACTGTGTCAGAATCCGGCTGCCATGCTGTGAGGAAGCCTAAGCCACATGAAGAGGCTGAGTACAGCTGCTCCAATTGACAGCCCCAGCTGACTCCCAGTATTAACAGCCAGATATGTAAATCAGGTTGCCTCCCCACCCATGACTCCAGCCCCCAGCCATCCTGGAGCAGACAAGTCACCCCCACTATGCCCTGACCAAATTCCTAACCTACAGAATGTGTGAGCATGGTCAAATATGTCAGCCTTCCATATAGATGGGTTCCACATCCACGGATCCAACCAATATTGGAAAAAATAAAATTAAAAAATAACACAACAATTTTTAAAAAATACATATAAAAAAATACAGTATAATTATTTACATAGCATTTACATGGTATTGGGTATTATAAGTAATCTAGAGATGGTTTAAAGCACACAGTGTGTAGGTGTTATGTGCAAACACTGCACCATTTTATATCAAGGATTTTACATCCTCGGATTTTGGGATCCAAGGTGGGATCCTGGAACCACTCCCTCCCAGAAACAGAGGGTGGCTCTAGTTGTTTTAAGCAAAACTTAGCAGTTTTGGAGTAATTTGTTACACAGAAGTAGTAACAAGAACAATATTTACTTATTATCTGTCTCTTCCCAGTAAAATGTGGTCTCCATGAAAGCAGGGAACTCCACGTCTTGGTCCTTCCTGTATCCACAATGCCCTATACATAGAAGGTACTCAATAATTAGCAGTTGAATAAGTGGAAGAATCTGAATTTGGGAAACAACAGTGATGATGTTGCATAGTTTCTTTTTTAAATTTTTTTCTTGATGGAATCTCACTCATTCTGTGGCCCAGGCTGGAGTACAATGACACAATCTCAGCCCACTGCAACCTCCGCCTCCTGGGTTCATGCGGTTCTCCTGCCTCAGCCTCCAGAGTAGCTGGAACTACAGGTGCACACTATCAGGCCTGGCTAACTTTTTTTTTATTTTTAGTGGAAACAGGGTTTTACCACGTTGGCCAGGCTGGTCTCGAACTCCTGACCTCAAGTGATCCACTGGCCTCAGCCTCTCAAAGTGCTGAGATTACAGGTGTGAGCCAGCATACCCGGCCAATGTTGCATAGTTTCTGATTCATGTAATACAGCACAGTTATTGTACACCTACTATGTGACAAGCAAGTCGCCAGGGGCTAGGGACACTGTGGGTTAGCTTTCTATTCCTGTGAAATCCTATCACAGGGACACTAGGGAGGACCACCAAAGAAACAGAAGCCCCCACCCACCTCTCGGTATCTGCCAAACATAGATCTAAAAGGCTGACTTTTCAGAAAAACTAGAGTTGTGATTGCCAAATGCAGCCAGCCCACATCTGGGGGTGTATTTCATTATCCCCGGGAGTGGCTCTTTTCCATCCACAGCTCAGACACTTGTACTCTAGCCTCTCACTAGGCGAGCGGATGACTCCAGACAGGGACCATGTGGCAGGAAGGCTGCCTGGTTCTGCACATCTGGCCCCTTCCCGGGGGGTTCCTCCCCAACAGCTGTCCTCCCCGGGCTCCCTCGCCAAGCAGAAGGCCAAGCTTTCAAGCTCTCAAAGTAATTCTGGCAGGGGTGCTGTGGGCTGGGAGGGAGGCCTGCGGGATGTGCCTCCAGGTTTAACCACTTAATCCCCAAAGTACCTGCCAAGAACCAGTTAGCATGTCTGGCTGGCTGTCCAGGCCGTCATTAATTCATTAAAGCAAGCTCCCGCTGGCCCATTATCTTCCTTGCCACTGACCACGTCGCCTTATGGGCCTGCAGAGTCCCCCTCTCGCTCCTTCCCCTGCTCTCAAAGCAGGATTCTACCCAGCCCTGGCCCCAATTCCCAGGCAGATTCCTCGGCTCCATTCTCTCTCCCTCCCTGCCCCCTCCCCAGGCACTCTTCCCCCTCCCTCCCACGCCTCCGACAGCCAGTGCTCACCATAAAGCGTCTTTTGTTCCCTCTCTCCTGTATCTTTGAGTATTGACTGGTTAAATCACACCCATCTCCTCCCGGCCTCCCCAGCCTCAGAGGAGCTTCCCCTGGGGCTCTGGAAGAAAGGGAATTTCACTTGTGCAGGAATTCACCGTGCACCACCCCGTCTGCTTAGTGCCCTTATCTCCTCTTCCCCTGCAAGTCATGGGGTGAGGGGCGCTGTATGCCCTCAAAGACAGAAACTCCAATTCCATTGGGGATCACTTAGGTGGGCGCTCTCTGCCCTGGCTTCCCCTTTGAAAGAAAAAGAATGGCTCTGACCATTTCATGACATCCTCTGTTGAGTGAAGTTAAGAGACAGACACTGCACTGGACGCTTTTTTTTTTTTTTGGACAGGGTCTTGCTGTCCCCTAGGCTGGAGTGCAGTGGTGCGATCTCAGCTCACTGAAACCTCTACCTCTGGGACTCAAGTGATCCTCCCGCCTTAGCCTCCTGAGTAGCTGCGACTACAGGTGCACACCACCATGACCAGCTAATTTTTGTATTTATTTATTTCTTGTTTGTACAGATGAGGTTTCACCATGTTGACCAGGCTGGTCTTGAACTCCTGGCCTCAAGTGATCCGCCCACCTTGGCCTCCCAAAGTGCTGGGATTACAGGATTGAGCCACTGTGCCCAGCCTGGACTGGACCCTTTAGATGAATGTTCTCTTATCATTCTCCCAATAACCCTGGATACAGCTCCAGTTTACAGATAAAGGTGCAGAGAGGTAATGGTTCTTTTTCAAGGCCACGCTGTCAGCAAGTGGCTGGGCATTGAAGAGTCTCTTAACTATTATTCTCTCCTGACCCTCCTGGCACTGATTTCCCAGGAGGGCAGGCAGGAGTGGTGTGGAATTGCCAGCAAAAATAATGGGAAAATGTTGACTACCTTGGGAAAGAATGATAGTAAATGCACAGTAATAATCATGACGGCTCACATGTATATCCACTGTTCTAGAGCTTTCTGCGTATGAATTCATTTAGCCCTCTTAATAACGTGCCTATGCATTAAGTACTATTATTATCCCCATTTTACATATGGGAAAACTGAGTCTTGGGTGTTTGTTGCTGTTTGTTATTTTCTTTTAAATGACTTCTGAGAAACGTATTGGTGGCTCGCAGGAGAGGCTCAAAACAGGTATGCCGAAAATATAAATATACATATACATATATATGTACACACATACATACATACAATTATTATTATTATTGAGATGGAGTCTCACTCTGTCGCCCAGGCTGGAGTGCAGTGGTGAGATCTCGGCTCTTCTATGCTCACTTCTTGGGTCACTGCAACCTCTGCCTCCCGTGTTGAAGAGATTCTCCTGCCTCAGCCTCCCGAGTAGCTGGGATTACAGGTGTGCACCACCATGCCCAGCTAATTTTTGCATTTTTTGTAGAGATGGGGTTTCACCATACTGGCCATGCTGGTCTCAGACTCCTGACCTTAGGTGATCCCCCTGCCTCGGCCTCCCAAAGTGCTGGGATTACAGGTGTGAGCCACCCTGCCTGGCCTGTATGTTGGAAATATTGATCCTGCATATAGCTGAGCACACCCTTGAAACCTGAAAGTTTTGAGAATTGAAAATGGTGGTTCCCACCCTATATGGCTGGCACAGGCCTCCCTCAAACACCTAAGGTACAGCTGTGAACATTCTCCTTTCTCCATTAGAGTAGGGAAAGTGGAGAGCACCCCATATCCAGCACAGAACGCAACAAATTGTCTTCCTCCAATAAATTTTCTGTCCCTTCTACTTAACTTACCAGAGCTGGGAAAAAATGGGTTTCCCCAAATTGAACTAAAAGCATGAGAAAGGCCGAGCCGCTGGTATTCTGAGGTCAGATGCAGGCTGCAGGGAGAGAACCCGATCCCGGCCAGTGCAGGGAGCCCCAGAACGGGGAACCCGGGCTGGGAGCGCAGGAAGGCGGGTGGTGGGCAATTCTACGGATGTTCCGAGGGTATGAGGGGCGGCGCTGGAGGGAAGCCGCGCGGGGCATCCTGAGGTCAGGGCGCCAACCTCCTGCAGAACCCTGGAGGCTGTGGCTGCTGGGGACGCCCGGGTGCGACACGGCAGGTAGAAGAACCCACAGGTGTGGGAAGACGGTGTCTCAGAGTCAGGGAGCAGCACTGGGATAGAAGTAACTCTGGGGTAGAAGCCGAGGGAGGCGGGGGAAATAAACTCCGCAGCGACAATTATTTGCTGCTGCCCCCCAACACCGATGCAAAACAGCGAAACCCCTCGCCGCCGCCCTCCCCTGCAGCACAGGCCCCAGTTCCCCAACTCCTCCCCTGCGCTCCAGCGCAGAGCGGCGCACTCTGCCCGCCCCGCCCGGAGCCTCCTCTTTCGGGACCCGGGCGGGTTCACACCTCTGACACTCACACACTGGCAAACGGGAACACTCAGGCTCCGGCCCGGAGTTCTCCGCCTCCCGGCAGGGACACCTGACATCCCGCACGCCAGGTCCCGGGAGGGGAGCGCTTTTCCAATCTCCTGGACGACAGAACCAATGAAAGCCGTGTCCCAGCCCTCTCCCCATTTCGATTTGATTTTACTCCCTTCCTCTCTTGCCTTCTAATTCACTTTTCAATTGTCTTGCAACTTGTTCTCCTGGCAGTTTCTCTTTTTCTCCACCCTCCCCAAACTTCTTGTCCCTCCCCATCTCGTCGCCTGGTTTTCCTCTCCCTCTTCACCCACTTTTTTTCTGCCTCTTCCCAAATTCCACACTTTGGGCTTCGCGTCTGTCGCTCAACTTCCTTTTTCTGCTCCCCGCGATCCATCCAAAGTGTTCTTCCCGTTCCTGGGATTGGGCAGCCTCAGCCTGGCCCCATTCAGTCGCGGGAGCCCCCGGCCTCTCCAGCTGGAGGGGGAAGAAGACGGAGAGAAGTGGATGGGACCCCCGGCGCCCCGAAGCGCTCACTTCTCTTAGCCAGCGCCCAGGCTGTGCGGGCCCACGCGACATCTGTCGCCTGCGGTCCCGGCTCACACCCTGCGCACCCCCGCAGCTCCCTGGGCGCTGCCACCCCCCACGCTCCGGCTGCCGCCTTTCCCCGCGGGCACAGACGCTAGGGCCTCGCCTTCAGGCGCCGCTCCAGCTTCCCAGGGTGTCTGCGGCGCGCAGCGGGGCTCGGCGGCGGGGACACAAGGGCGGCTGGCTATATCACCTTCGATCTTCACCTTCCGGCCCTAGACCCATCTATGGTGAACTCAGCTTGATTCTCTCCACCTTCATTCTCTGCAGCGCCCCTCGCTACTCCAGGAGCCAGAGTAGTAAGGCGATGCTTACACTGTGCTTCCTCAAAGCGCCTAGCACAGTGCCAGACGCACAGCTAGGGCACAATATTTTCCCCCACCCCAAGAGCCTAGAACCTTCCTCCCACTGATACCAACCACACTAGGCGCTCAATACCCACGTCCAGTCCTAAGCTCTCAAAACATTACCTCCCTAAACAGTGCCCAGCACGCAGAAGGAGCTCAGAAAATGTTCCTTCTTTAAGGTTTCCCATTGGAGTTTCCCCAAAAGCCTCCTATTCCAGCCCACTCCGAGGGTGTCTCCTTCCTATCGCAGCTACAACTGTCTGGGGAGGAGGACAAACTCCTCAAACAGGACACCTCACTGGCGAAGGAGCGAAGCTGGCAGGGCAGAGGAAATTTGCAAATGCGCGGGGTTGAAGATTGGGTCAGCCAGAAAAAAGGAGGTGGAGGAAGTCTCGAGATGCGATTGGGGTGGCAGAGAATGGGGATCAGAGACTGGAGAAGTGACACTTAGGGAGAAGAGATGGGAGCAAAGGTGAGGGAGACAGTGGCGACTCAGGAACGACAAGAGGCTTGAAGGAGACAGGAGACCTTTCTTGAAACTGCGACAGATTATAAGTAGTTGGCGTAGCTTACAACTACATTCTCATAGCAAGCACACTTTTTACTTGCATTGTGTGTTTATGTGTGGGGCTGGTGGGGATTATGGAGGCTGAAGTCCTCTGCAAGCCACCGAGCTCTAAGGGAGTAAGTAGCAAGATGCGCTTAAGGACTCGGAGAGATGCGGGCAGAAACGGTGGACCTGACGCTTGGAAGGAAAGACGGGGGCTGGGTAGAAGAGCGGGACGGAGGTGCTTGCAAGAGAAGAGAACAGAGGAAGAAGGGGAAGGGAAGAGAAGAAAGCCAAACTTGCCACTCTCCCGCTCCTGGGCCGGGCCAGCCCAGCGCCTCCAGTGCCCAGCTGCCGCGCCCTGGCTCTCGCTCGCTCGCTTGCTCGCTCGCGTACCTGTTGCTCGCTCCGGCTGGGTCTCGGCTCCGGCCCCACCAAGAAGCCCCGCGTGCCTACAAGTTCCGCCTGCCGAGCAGCCAGGCCGCCAGCGCCGCCACCTGCGCGGCCGCGCACAACCAGGGCCAGTAGGTGGGGAGCGCGCCGGGCGCCGGCGCCCTCCGGCTCCGCGCGCGGCGCCGCCACATGGTGCGCTGGTGCAGCTCGTCGCCGAGCGCCTTGAGCCGGGCGGCAGTGAGCTGCGCGGCGGACGAGCGCAGCCCCAGGCGACCCGCGCTGCAGGCGCAAACGGCTGGGGGGCCGCGGCCGCGGTGCAGGGGGCACGGGCACATGACCGCTGGCCTCGCTCCCGCCCCGCGCTCAGGCCGCCCCTCGCCTCCTCTCCCTCCGGCCTCTGCGCCCGCTGCTACCGCGCTCCAGCCGCCGGGGGCCTCCCCTGGACACCAAGTTTCTCCTTGTGTTGTGCGTTTGTTGTGCTGACGGCGCTATTATTAATTAAAGTGTCACATGGTGGAGGGGGGCGGGGAGGGGGGTTACATCATCCGGCCCCCGGGGGTGGGGGGGGCTGCAGGCAGAAGAAACCGAGAGGTAACTTTTAACCCTAGCGGCGCCGGCAGCGAGGGGGCGCGCGGTTTGGGAGACGGGGAGCCCGGGGCGACGGGAGAAGGCGCCCAGTGGCGGAGGTCCCGGGCTTTGAGGGTCTCGGGGGACCCTCGCGGAGGCGAGGTGGTTCTCCTTTCCCTTTTTCCTGAATTCAGCTCGAGTTCCGATTTGGCGAGGGAAGCAGCCTTGTTTGCCGTTTTGGATGAAGCTGATACTGAATTCGGCTGCCTGATTCAAAAATATTCCTAGGCTGTTGTTTTGCTTGGGGGAGGTGGGTGGATTCAAAATCTTGTGGAAGGCCCAGATTACACCTAACGTGCCTCGTTTCAGGTCTGACTTGGCACCTGTAGGCTCTGACCCTAATGCGCCCCCAGCGCCGGGCTAGAAACCCTGACGTAGGCGCGGTGGGAGGTTGGAGGGGTCGGTCCTGAGCTCGCGTGGGGCACGGACAGAGGCTTTCTCGCCGCCCAGCACCTGCACCCAAAAGACCCTCACAAGGGGCTTTCTAAAGGGAAACTTCTTGTCTGCTTTCTTTGTTAACATTATTTTCCTGATGGGGTTACAGTTTTCTGCGACGATCCCGATTTATGCGCAGTAGAGACCCTAAGGGGTCGGCAAGAGAAGGGGCGCGGGAGACTTTAATTCCCCCTTTTCCAATCCGACAGCCGCTCCTGTGCACCTCCAGACTGGAGAGTCTGGAGTTGTTGTCACAGCCAGTGAAGGTTCAGATGGGCGGGGCGGCTCTCAGGATTCTTTAGGGGAGAATGAAACCTGCGATCTTAAATCCGCTGGGATTCAGACAAGTTTGGGATTCAGACGATCGGGATGAGTCCAGAGGTGGCTCGAAGGTGGGAGTCTGGAAGCTGCTGAGGGAGCTTCCATTCTTTCCTTCCCACCGCAGAGTATAACCACGATTCTTAAAGCCTGTGAACTTAGTTTTGGTGTGAATTGATCAGGAGGAGAAACGTCTCCTTTGGCCTGCAGCGCGGTGAAATGACAACAAAGTCAGGACTCAGGGCCCACACCTCCATGTGATTCTGGTGGCCCTTTCCCTCACCCGGCTCCAATTCTCCTAGGCTTCTTAATGGCCGAGACTTCCATGTCTGGCATCTGTAGGCTTTGGGCGCCCTTGCCTCTGCTTCCTAAAGGTAAATCTCCCAACAATTCTATGTACAATTACTATAATATTTCAAAGATGAGGAAGCTGAGGCATAGGTAGTTAAGGCCTCTTGCCTAAGCTCACAGCGTAGCTAAGAATGAAACCTGCATGTGAATTAGGGCAGTATGCCGCAGGCTCTAAGCTCTTAACCACGGTTTTATACTGCCCCCTGTAATCTGGGAATAATAATACCTCCATCCCAGGACTGGGGCAGAGATTAAATGAGAGAAATGTGTGCCAAGCACCTGGCACGCAGTGGGCCCTGGATGAACCTTGGTTCCCTTTGCTTCTGGCCAGAACTGCTTCCCATTCTCCTGGGACTCACCTCCTTAATCCCCCCTAGTCTCTGCAGAGGGGACCTGATCCATTGCCCGGGTGTAGTGTTCCAAGAATGAAGACACAGTGTCTATTTAAAAAGCCCTTTGGATTTAAATTGAACAATTCCCTCCCCCCATCTTTTTAATCTGCACGCTTTTAACGGCTCACTTCATGGACATTAATTTTAATGGGACGATTATTACCCTGTTTGGAAGCCTGCCCCTCGAAATGCTGGGCTCTCAAGGTGGCGCTGGGTCGGGTCCCAGCAGCTTGGATGTTGTCTGTAGAAGAGGGGGTGCAGTCTTGGCCATGGGGATGCAACGTTCAGCAGAGGGGGAAGAAAAGGGGGTGATGGAAAAGTGGGAGAAAAGGAATAACCTCTCTCTCTCTGACACTTTAAGTCTGGCAGGCCTTAATTTGCACACATGAGTTGTCCTGGGCTGCTGGACCACTTACTAACTGGGGAGCGTGGCCTTAAGACCTGGCTTTTTGGAGCCTCCATGCTCTCAACTGTACAGTGGGGATAATAATAGTACCCACCCCACAGCCTATATACCAGGAAAGCCCTTACTTAAAACAGTGCCTGGCCCATTAGTAACTTTTTTTTTTTTTTTTTTTTTTGAGATAGATTATTGTTCTGTCACCAGGCGCCAGGCTGGAGTGCAGTGGCGTGATCTTGGCTCTTGGCTCACTGCAACCTCCGCCTCCCGGGTTCAAGCAATTCTCCTGCCTCAGCCTCCCGAGTAGCTGGGAATACAGGCACATGCCACCAAGCCCAGCTAATTTTTTGTTGTTGTATTTTATTAGAGACAGGGTTGCGCCATATTGGTCAGTAAAGTCTAGATCTCTTGACTTTGTGATCCACCCACCTCGGCCTCCCAAAGTGCTGGGATTACAGGCTTGAGCCAACACACGCAGCCTTTCTGCCTTTTTTTTTTTCTTTTTAGACAGAGTCTCACTCTGTCACCCAGGCTGGAGTGCAGTGGCACAATCTCAGCTCACTGCAACCTCTACCTCCTGGGTTCAAGTGATTCTCCTGCCTCAGCCTCCTGAGTAACTGGGACTACAGGCGCTCATCACCACACCCAGCTAATTTTTGTATTTTTAGTAAAGATAGGTTTTCACTATTTTGGCAGGCTGGTCTCGAACTCCCAACCTAAAGTGATCTTCCCGTCTCGGCTTCCCAAAGTGCTGGGATTACAGGTGTGAGCTGCCATGCCCTGCCCCATCTTTAGCATTTAATAAATGTTGACTACTGTCAATATTTTATAGTGGGTTATGTAGTTGTCAAATAGTGTACTTTGAAGAATGTTGGGGACCCACACCCTCAAATATATGTGGTTCCCCCTATTGTGGATTGGTGATTCCATTGCTGATATTAAGCATTGCCCAGAGAAAGTGATTTCTTTTTTGGAGATGGAGTTTTGCTCTTGTTACCCAGGCTGGTGTACAGTGGTGCTATCTCGGCTCACCACAACTTCCGCCTCCCCAGTTCAAGGTATTCTCTTGCCTCCGCCTCCCCAGTAGCTGAGATTACAGGTATATGCCACCACGCCTGGCTAATTTTGTATTTTTTACTAAAGACAGGATTTCTTTATGTTGGTCAGGCTGGTCTTGAACTCACGACCTCTGGTGATCTGCCTGCCTCAGCCTCCCAAAGTGTTGGGATTATAGGGGATGAGCCACTGTGCCCAGCCAAGAAAGCAAATTCTTTGGGAGGGTAATGTAACAATCTCCTAGCACTTTTTAAATTGCCTTAATTTTTTTTTAAACATGGTGTCTCTCTGTGTGGCTCAGGCTGGAGTGCAGTGGTAAGATCATAACTCACTGCAGCCTCCAACTCCTGGGCTCAAGCAATCCTCCCGCCGCAGCCTCTGGAGTAGCTGGGACCACAGACACATACCACCACACCTGGCTGACTTAAAAAATTTTTTTAGAGATTGGAGTCTTGCTATGTTGCCCAGGCTGGTCTTGAACTCCTGGGCTCAAGTAATCTTCCCACCACAGCCTGTCGAGTGGCTACAGCTATAGATGTGCACCGCTGTGCCCAGCTTCTCCTAATAGTTTAGTAAAAATGAGTTGTTGATTTCAATGTTTAACTTAATAAGCACTTATATAGTGCTCCATCTGTGCCAGTTGCTCTTCTAAGTGCCCTAGACATATAACTCCTTTAATTCCCCTAATAACCCCATGAGACAACTACAATTATTAGCTCAATGTTATGTATGAGCAAACCAAGGCAGAGGGCTTAAGTAACTTATCCAAAGTCACACACCTGCCTGGGCCCAGAGTTTGAGCCCTTTAGAATTAGGATGACATATGGTGACTGGGGACTTGGGATGAGGGAAGGAGGCTGTTGTGTGATGAATGCCGTCCCCCGGTCCACCCCAAGTGGATACATCCAAGATCTAACCCCTGGAACCTCAACATGTGACTATATTTAGAGATAGCATCTTTAAAGAAGTAATTAAGTTAAAATGAGGTCACTAGGATGGACCTGAATCCTAGTGACTTATGACTGGTCTCCTTATAAGAAGAGGAAATTAGGACACAGACACAGACACGCAGAATGAAGACCACATGAGGACAGAGGCACAAGAAGGTATCTACAAGCCAAGGAAAGAGCCTAGAACAGGTCTTTCCCTCACAGCCCTCAGAAGAAACTAACCCTGGCCGGGCATGGTGGCTCACACCCTCACACCTGTAATCCCAGCATTTTGGGAGGCCCAGGCAGGCAGGTGGATCGCTTGAGCACAGGAGTTCAAGACTAGCCTGGGCAACATGATGAAACCCTGTCTCTACAAAAAAAAAAAAAAAAAAAAAGAAATACCTGGCACGGTGGTGCGCACCTGTGGCTCCAGCTACTCAGGCGGCTGAGGTGGAAGGATTGCTTGAGCCCAGGAAGCTGAGGCTGCAGTGAGCCAAGATCATGCCACCGTGTTCCAACCTGGGTAAGAAAGTAAGGCCCTGTCTCAAAAGAAAAAAAAAAAGAAAGAAAGAAAAGAAAAAGGAACCAACCCTGTCGACTCATTGATCTTGGACTTTCAGCCACTAGAACTGTGAGAAAATACAGTTTTGTTCAAGCCCAGACTGCGGCGTGTTGCTAGGCACCCCTAAGCAAACAAATACAGAGGAGCAGTGTCCTCAACAGAAAGCTAGAAGCAGATACTTCACCAGACGGTGGCTGCTTTTACTGTAGGGCACGTGTGTGGATATTTATCTGTGTTCTTGGGAAGGGTGGGTTCTAGGACGGTTTCCCTGCTCGTCTTCTTCCTCATTGGTGTCCTGCTGGAGATCTTTAAGGGAGGAAGAGTTTTAGGAGATTATTTTGGAAAACAGTTTGTGGAAATCCAGTTGATCATACAGGGAAAACTTTTCTACCAGTAGCAAAAAAATGCAGCCTCTCTCTCATGAAGTGAAGAAATGAGGCAGACTTCCTAGTCCATGAATGTTTCCTGTGGTCTCCCAGCTTAAAACTGGGCACACAGCAGGCACTCAAACTTTTTGTGAAATAAAGATTCAGGCTGGGTGCGGTGGCTCACACCTGTAATCCTAGCACTTTGGGAGGCCGAGGTGGGCAGATTGCCTGAGCCCGGGAGTTTGAAATCAGCCTGGGAAACATGGCAAAACCCCATCCCTATTAAAAATACAAAACATTAGCCGAGTGTGGTAGTGCATGCTTGTAGTCCCAGCAACTCAGGAGGCTGAGGCATGAGGATTGCTTGAACCTGGGAGGCCAAGGTTGCAGTAAGCCGAGATTGCACCACTGCACTCCAGCTTCGGCAATAGAGTGAAACTGTCTCAAAAAAAATTAAAAAAAGAAATAAAGACTTAATGAAGAATGAACAAATAGTAAGCATCCTGATTTGTCTTTCTCTCTTTCTGCTTTTTTTTTTTTTTTTTTTTTTTGAGATGGAATCTCACTCTGTTGCCCAGACTCAAGTTCAGTGAGTGGCGTGATCTCAGCTCCCTGCAACCTCCGCCTCCCAGGCTCAAGCAATCCTCTTGCCTCAGTCACTGTAGTAGCTGGCTTACAGGTGCGCTCTACCATGCCCAGCTATTTTAGTAGAGACGGGGTTTCACCATGTTAGCCAGGCTGGTCTCGAACTCCTGACCTCAAGTGATCCACCTGCCTCGGCCTCCCAAAGTACTGGAATTACAGACGTGAGCCACCACTCCTGGACTTTCTCTCTTTCAAACATACACAGTGATATATGTACAATCGCTATAATCGTGTGTGTGCGTGTGTGTGAATTCTTTCCCTAACTTATTTTCTTACCTCCTACAGAAATCAGTACTCAAGTGTGTTGAACAGGAAGGGGTTGGGTATTTCCTTTCTTTAATTAAAACAATAATTACCTATCCTGGTGTTTGAGACCAAGCGAGCCTTACCTTATGGTGTTTTAATTTGTGTGGCTTGGTGGAGTGGTAAATGAATGAACAGCTGTTGCCTCCTCCAAACAGCTGTGTTTCCTGAAGCCATGTATTAAAGCCAGGGCCAGATTCGATGCCAGGAGCCTGCTTGGTGAACAACAGAGTTCTTGAATTGGAGTCAGAGTTATAGCAGAGTGGTTTGACACTTGGAGCCAGAGAGACCTGGGTTTGGACCCCAGCGCCTCTCTGCAATAGCTGGGTACCTCGGGCGTATTTTCCACCTCTCCGAGCCTCCACTTTCCCCTCTGCAAAATGGGACTAATAATCCTCATATCTACCTCATTGGGTTGTGGGGAGGATTAAAAAGAGAACACTTGTCAAGTGTTTAGCAAAGTAGGTGGCATTCAATAAATATTAGTTATGGTCTTTGTTGATATCTTGGGATTAAGCAGCCGCTTAAGAAACAGAACAAGGACCCTTACCCAAGCCCACTGGGGAAAAAAAAGGATTCAGATTTCAGTGAGTACCATATTCAATTACATCATAGCTATTCCCAGGAAAGTTCTCTCCATCCAATAGACCCAGATCAGGACAGCGCTGATTTCTCACATTTATCCTATTTAACCCTCCCATACCTGAAAAAAAATGGGGCAACCCCTTCTCTAGAGACTTCCTTGTAATTCATTTGATGTCTCTCCCTTAAGGATCTTGTTGTAAGCGAATGGAGAAGAGCAGATGAATGTCCACAGCAGGGGAGAAAAAATTAACCAGCCTATAATTATAGTCTCATCAATACTTTAAGTGTAAAGGGTAAACTTCACTTAAATAAAACCTAATTCCTTGATTACCGGAGTCACAAGAGATAGGGATGATTAAATGTGCCCCCCTGCTGTGAAAATCCAGTCATATTGTCCTTTGCTCAGGCAATAATCACTTTATGGAAGGCAACTGAGCTCAGTTGAAACACGCGAATCACTAGACTTGAAATTATACTGATGAGAGTGTAAATGAGGATAAATGCTGGAGAACAATTTGGCAGGACTGGAAAAACTGGAAATGCACATGGCCTATGACCTGGTGATTCCACTCCAGCTATTTACTCTAAACCAGTGGTTCTCGAATGAGGACAGCTTTGCTTCTCGGGAGACATTTGGCAATGTCTAGGGACATTTTTGGTTGTCGAAACTGAGGGATGTTATTGACATCTAGTGGGTAGAAGCGAGGGATGCTGCTAAAACCTTACAGGGCACAGATAACCAAAAATTACCTGGCCCAAAATGTTGTGACAGTTGTCAGAATCAAAATGGAGTCACTAACATTAAGAAAACCCCGACAGGGCCAGGCGCGGTGGCTCACACATGTAATCCCAACACTTTGAGAGGCCAAGGCGGGTGGATCTTGAGGTCAGGAGTTCAAGACCAGCCTTGCCAACATGATGAAACCTCATGTCTACTAAAAATAAAAAATTAGCAGGACGTGGCGGTGCATGCTTGTAATCCCAGCTACTGGGGAGGCTGAGGCAGGACAACCCGGAGGCAGAGGTTGCAGTGAGCCAAGATCACACCACTGCACTCCAGCCTGGGTGGCAAAGTGAGAGTCTGTCGGAAAGAAAAGAAAATAAAAGAAAAGAAATAGAGAGAAAGCCACTTACAGGCCTTTGGGAGGAGGGAGAGGATCCAAAAAAATAACTATTGGATACTAGGCTTAGTACCCGGGTAATGAAATAGTCTGTACAGCAAACCCCTGTGACACAAGTTTACCTATCTAACAAACCTGCACATGTACCGCTGACCCATGAACCTAAAATAAAAGTTAAAAAAAAAAAAGAAAACTCTGACAGACAGAGCCGGGAAAGGCCATGTGGAGAAGGTTCTTGTGCTTGTGTGCCTGATAACAGAAATGATCACAGAAGCCTGCAAAAACCACAGCCTTGCACAAGGCCTTTTGTGTAAGACCATCACAGCCCTACACAAAAAAATACTCCTGCAGGGACATCTGCTCAGCAACTGCCTGTCCAGCTTTGGACTGGCATCACCTTGTTATTGATCTTTGTAGCCAAAGATAATTATTTCTAAGCAATTATGTAATCCTCCTCATTTTTTTTCCCTTGAAAAACCCTTGTCTTCTTTTACTTCTCTGCATGCACACATAGTTTACTATGGCCTGCATATTCTCATTGCAATACATTGCTCCCGCAAAAAATCTGGTTTTCTAGAGAGCCTCTCTCTGTCATTTAGGTTGACAATGTCAACAGTGCTGAGTGTGAGAAACCCTGCCCCAGATATATTAGTTAGTATGCATTTGGCTAAAGTAACAGAAAATTCAATTGGTAGAGCCTTAAATTATAAGGATCTTTTTTTTTTTTTTTTGAGACCAAGGTTTCACTCTTGTTACCCAGGTTGTGTGTAGCGGTGCCATCTCAGCTCACTGCAACCGTCACCTCCTGGGTTCAAGTGATTCTCCTGCCTCAGCCTCCGGAGTAGCTGGGATTGCAGGCACCTGCCACCACGCCCGGCTAATTTTTGTTTTTTGGTAGAGACGGGGTTTTGCCATATTGGCCAGGCTGGTTTCGAACTCCTGATCTCAGGTGATATGCTCACCTCAGCCTCTCAAAGTGCTAGGATTACAGGCATGAGCCACCGCACCCAGCCAATTATAAGGATTTTTATTGTTTACTTGATAAGTCCAGAACAGGGGTTGGCAAACTATAGCCTATGGGCCAATCTGGTCTGCTGCCTGCTTTTGTAATAGATAAATCAATTATTGATTGATTGATTGATGGGGTCTCACTCTGTCACTCAGGCTGGAGTGTAGTGGCACAATCACACTTCACTGCAGCCTCAACCTCCTGGGTTCAAACAGTCTTCCCACCTAGACCTTCTGAGTTGCTGGAACCACAGACGTGCACCACAATACCTGACTAACTTATTTTTATATTTTGTAGACCTGGGGTCTTTCTATGTTGCCCAAGCTGGTCTCAGACGTTTGGGTTTAAGCAATCCTCCCACCTCAACCTCCCAAAGTGCTGGGATTACAGGCATGAGCCACTGCACCCGGCTGTAATGCTTGTGTCAACATTCAGTCATGCTTATTTATTTACATATTATTTTTGGATGCTTTTCTACTACAATAGTGGAGTTGAATACTTTCAGTAGAGATTACATGGCCTGCAAAGCCTAAAATATTTACTATCTGGCCCTTTACAGAAAAAGTGTTCCGATCCCTGGTCCAGGGGAAGGCATGGCCTTTCAAGGTTGGGTTTGTGGTGAAATATCTTATCAAAGAGTAGGCTGTGCCTGTGCTTCCACTCCATCATCCTTAGTATGAGGGTTTTAGTCTTCAGGCATACTGCCTCATGGCAGCAAGATGGCTGCCACAGCTCCAGCTATCACATCCTTGATGCAAAAGGAGAGAAAAGAAAAAGGAAAAGTTCTCCTCGTGTAGGTTTCTTGTTCAGGGGAAAAACCTTTCTTAGAAGCCTCCCAGCAGATTTTTCTTAATCTTCTTGACCAGCCGTAGATCTCATGCTCACCTTCAGACCAATGGCTGGCAGAAGGTAATGTAACTGCCAGATGTACTAGATTGAATAATGTCTGTTCCAAAAGTTCTTCTCCACCTGGGACCTGTGAATGTGACCTTATTTGGAAATTGGATCTTTGCAGGTGTAATCAAGTTAACATGAGGTCACACTGGATTAGGGTGAGTCTTAGGCAATGACTACTGTCCTTATAAAAAGAGGGGAATTTGGACACAGATATACACAGAGGGAGGGTAGCTATGTGAAGATGGAGGCAGTTGGAGTTACCCTGCTCAAGTCAAGGAACACCAAGGACTGCCAGCCACCACCAGGAGCTAAAAGAAGCAGAGAAAAATTCTTCCCTGAGGCCTTTGGAGAGAGCGTGGCCCTGCTGACATCTTGACGTCAGACTTCCCATCTCCAGAACCATGAGAGAATATGTTGTTTGTATTGTTTTAAGCCATGCAGTTGTTGGTAATTTGTTGTAGTAGCCTAGAACATGAGTATACCATATGCATTTTGTTGGCGCAAAAGCAATTGAGGTTTTTGCCATTAAAAGTAATGGCAACAATTAGCCATCGGCCTGGAGGTGAGCATGTGAGCTACTGCTGATCAATGAAACTAAGAAAAATCTGCTGGGAGGCTTCTAAGAAAGGCGTTCCCCCTGAACAAGAGACTTGCACCAGGAAATCTTTTCCTTTTCCTTCTCTCTACTTTTGCATTGAGGATGTGATATCTGCAAGGAGAAAAAAAACTCATTAGTTAGTCTTAGGCTGGCTGGGCACAGTGGCTCATGCCTGTAATCCCAGCACTTTGGGAGGCTGAGGCAGGTGGATCACTTGAGGTTGGGAGTTCAAAACCAGCCTAGCCAACATGATGAAACCCTGTCTCTACTATACAAAAATTAGCCAGGTGTAGTGGTGTGTGCCTGTAATCCCAGCTACTCAGGAGGCTGAGGCACAAGAATCGCTTGAACTCAGGAGGCAGAGGTTGCAGTGAGCCAGATTGCACCTCTGCACTCTAGCCTGGTGACAGGGTGAGACTGTGTCAAAAAAAAAAAAAAAAAAAAAAAGAATTAGCCGAAAACCCTCAAACTGATGCAGGGGAGGCAAGTCCCAAAGTGGGGCTTAGCCTGCAAGCGTTCTTGGCTTCACCCAGGAATTCAAGGGTGAGCCAGTAGTAGGGTAGAAAAAAGCAGCTTTATTGAAGCGGCAGTGTTATTGCCCTGGCAGGGTTACAGATCCGTGACTGCTCCTGCATAGCAGGGACACCCCATAGGCAGTGTGCTGACAGCAGCAGATCAGGGCAGTTCTACAATCAGATTTATACCTACTTTTAATTACATGTGGACTAAGGGGCAGTTTATGCAGAAATTTCTAAGAAAAAGGTGGCGGCTTTTGAGTCTTCAGGTCATTGCCATGGAAAGGGGCAGTAACTCCCAGGTGTTGCCATGGCAATGGTAACTGATATGACATTCTGGTGGGCATTTCTTATGGAAAGCTGCTTCCACCCCATCCCTGTGTTAGTCCTCAAGTTGGTCCAGTATCCAAGCCCTGCTTCTGGACTTTAGTCCTGCCTCCTACCCCAAAACGGCAGTGGCTTAAATAAGATAGAATATATTTCCCTCTCATGTATACAAAGAGTGAGGAAGGTGGTATAGTTACACAGACATCACAGTAAGAGAGTCCTTCAATCTTGTCCTTCCATCCACCAGCATTCCACACTGTCTCATGATGTGATATGGCTGCTTGAATGCCTGCCACACTTTTACATTCCCAGAATTACCATTTAACATTTTCATGTAGGCTTCATATGTCAGAACTTAGCCATGTGGCCACACCTAGCTACATGGACCGCTGGGAAATGTAGTCTTTTAGCGAGACATCAATGTGCCTACCTAATATATACGGGAGGTCTGTTATTAAAAGGGAAGAGAAGAACAGAAGGTCTCTGCTTCACCATCATGGCCTTAAATCAAAGATTGACAAACTGTGGGCTGTGGCCAAATTCATTCTTCCATCTGTTTGTTTGTTTTTAATTGGAATTTTTATTGAGATAAGTAGTCCCCCCCAATCCAAGGGGGATACGTGCCAAGACCCCAATGGGTGCAGACACTGAGGATAGTACCAAGCCCTATATATATCTATACTATGTTTTTCCTATACATACATTACATACCTATTGTGAAAGGAAAATAAAAACTTGGGACCCCAATTCACTACGCCAAAAGAAAAAAAAATAAGCTGGAACCTGAGTATGGCAAGAAACTGCCTTTCTGTTAGTTTAAGAGCTACAGATAAAAGGTTTAATATCCCCCCAGGTCACTACTCTATGATCACCTTATCTATGTAAAGTGCAGATTTACTGAGCACAAGGCATCACATAATTGACTATTCCCCTACCTGCTCCTTTTCTCTTGCAACCTGTGGGTCACCATACCCTCCCTCTTTCCCTTCCAGTCCACTTTTCCCCTTGAAATATTGAAGCCCTCAGATACATCCTTGGAGAAAGGCACAGACCACAGACTGTTTCTGCGATTCCATGTTTATTGCTTCCTGGCATGACCTTAACCTTGGTAAAATACACTCCTAAATGGATGGAGACATGTCTCAGATACTTTTTGGTTTATACCATGATAAAGTTTAATTTATAAATTAGTTACAGTAATAGGTTAATGACAATAATTTTAAAAATAAAACAATTATAGCAATATGCCAGCATCACTGCTCTTGTGCTTTGGGGGCATTATTAAGAAAAATGAGGGTTACTTGAACACAAGCACTGCAATACCTCAACAGTCAACTTGGTAACCAAGATGATGGCTACGTGACCAAGGGATTGGTAGTGTCTATGGCATGAACGTGCTGGAGAGAGGGATGACTCACATCCTAGCTGGGTTGGAGCAATGGAGCAGGATGACGAGAGATTTCATCACTATTCAGAAGAGTACACAATTAAAAACTTACAATTTTTTTTTTGAGACGGAGTTTTGCTCTTATCGCCCAGTCTGGAGTACAGTGGCGCGATCTCTGCTCACTGCAACCTCTGCCTCCTGGGTTCAAGCGATGCTCCTACCTCAGCCTCACAAGTGGCTGGGACTACAGGCATGTGCCACCACGCCTGGCTAATTTTTGTATTTTTTGGTAGAGACGGAGTTTCACCATGTTGGCCAGGATTGTCTCAAACTCCTGACCTCAAGTGATCCACCTGCCTCAGCCTCCCAAAGTGCTGAGATTACAGGCATGAGCCGCCGTGCCCAGCCATGAATTTTTTATTTCTGGAATTTTCCATTTAATATTTCCAGAAGTCAGTTGATGGTGGGCAATTGACACCTTGGATAGTGAAACCATGGGTAAAGGGGGACTACTGTAATTATAGATTTATGTGAAATTCTAGAAGTAATATGGAGAGACTTCTTCTACACCATGCCCCAATGGTAATATTTTACAAAACTGTAGTATAATATCATAACCAGAATACTGATCCACTGACCTTAACGCAGATTTTCCCAGTTTCACTTATACGTGCACACGTGTGTGTGTGTGTGTGTGTGTGTGTGTGTGTGTATGTGTGGGTGTGTATGTTAGGTTCCATACAATTTTACTGCCTACGTAGATCCATGTATCCGCTCCCACAGTAAAGACACTGATTTCATGGTACAGTTGTATCATAGTTTGTTTAACCATTCACCCATTGAAGAATGTCTGAATCGCTTACAGTTTTTGGCTATGAGAAATAAAACTGCTGTGAACATTTGCGGACAGGTTTTTGTGTGAACATAAGTTTTCCTTTTTCTGGGATAAATGCCCAGGAATGCAATTGTTGAGTCATATGGTAGTTGCATGTTTAGTTTTCTAAGAAACTGCCAAACTGTTTTCCAGAGTAGCTGCACCATTGTGCATTCCCACCAGCCATGTATGTGTATGACCCTGTTTCTCCACATCCTCTCCAGCATTTGGCGTTTCACTATTTTTTATTTTGGCCATTCTGATAGGTATATAGTGATACCTCATTGTGGTTTTTTGTTTGTTTGTCTTGTTTTTTTGAGACAGAGTCTCACTCTGTTGTCTAGGCTGGAGTGCAATGTCGCTATCTCAGCTCACTGCAACCTCCGCCTCCCGGGTTCAAGTGATTCTCCTGCCTCAGCCTCCCAAGTAGCTGGGATTACAGGCACCCACCACCATGCCTGGCTAATTTTTTGTATTTTCAGTAGAGACAGGGTTTCACTGTATTGGCCAGGCTGGTCTTGAACTCCTGATCTCAGGTGATCCGCCCACCTCAGCCTCTCAAAATGATGGGATTACAGGCATGAGCCACCAAGCCCAGCCTCACTGAGGTTTTGATTTACTTTTCCCTAATAAGTAGCCAATGATGTTGACCATCTTTTCAAGTGCATATCTGCTGTCTGTTTATCCTCTTGGGTGACTCCATCTATTTTTGTAAATAAAGTTTTATTGAAACACATACCTGTTCATTTATGTATCATTGCTGTCTGCATTTACACTACAATAGCAGGGTTAGGACAAGACTATATGGCCTGCAAGCCTGAGATATTTCCCATCCTTGACCTTTATAGAAAAATGTTGCCAATTGCTGTCTTAGGCAAATCATGATTTATTCCTTGAGGCAGCTGGGCACAAGGCTGTCCAGACACAATCAGGGTTTTATTGGCAAGGGAGAAGAGAGGAAATGATGGTATCTGCTGTCTTAGACAAACTCTTCCAGTGGTGCTCAAAGATGTTCACTGCAGCATTGTTTGAAATAACCAAAATTTGGAAGCAACACAAAGAGCCTCCAAGAGGAGACTGGGTAAACAAACGTGGTACATTCATACTATGGAATAGTGTAACAAATCACAAGAAATGGACTAGATTTATAGATAGATGTATTTCAAAACCATAACATTGAGCAAAATAAGGCATTTGTAAAATGAGGCAATTATTTGTACAGTTTGATACTGTTTATCTGAATTTGAAATACACAGGAAACAATACTATCAATTATTCATGAACACACACATATTTCTTTAAAATAGGCTGGAAGGATACACATGAAATATATGATGGTGGTTTTGCCTTTGTCCGTGGGAGTGGAAGGGTAGAAATAGCACCGGGATAATAGATGCAGGGGACTTTGGAAAGATACGTGTGCACTGGTTAAGAGTTTAAGCCAGGTGAGGCAGCACATGTCTATAATCCCATCTATTTATGAGGCTGAGGCAGGAAGATCTTGAGTTCAGGAGTTTGGGACCCACTTAGGCAACATAACAAGATCCCCGTCTGAAAAAAAATCGAATAATTAAAAAAAATTTAAGTGCATTTTCCAAATATTTCAATTTCAGGAATTTTTTTTTACTCTTTTATTTTTTTGAGACTGAGTCTCACTCTGTTCCCCAGGCTGGAGTGCAATAGCGTGATCTCGGCTCACTGCAACCTCCGCCTCCTGGGTTCTAGCTATTCTCCTGCCTCAGCCTCCGGAGTAGCTGGGATTACAGGCGCCCGCCACCATGTCTGGCTAATTTTTGTATTTTCAGTAGAGGCAGGGTTTCACCATATTGGCTCGGCTGGTCTTGAATTCCTGACTTCATGTGATCTGCCTGCCTCGGCCTCACAAAGTGCTGGGATTACAAGCATTAGCCACCATGTCTGGCCCTCAGTTTCAGGAATTTGATGACAAGGTTTTAATAGTGAAGGTCAGCCGTACCTCTATGTGTCATCTTTTTACTGTTTCCCACTTTATTAAAAGTACACAAGTAAGGAGATCGCACTGGTCTCCCTAGCTATTAGGGTGTCCTGAGCAGGTAGCAGACACATCATTGATGTCTGCTCAGCACTCACTCCCTGCCTTTAGGGAGTATCCTTTAGCAGTATCCTATTCCAACCCTGTAATTCTGATAGAGGCTGCCAGTCTTCCATCAGAATTACAGGGTTGAAATGCACTTCCTTGGCCACAGAGGTGGGTACTGAACTGCACTGGGCCCTTACATCTTCCTGGCCTCAGTACTTGCTTGGAGATGGACGTGTGACTAGCTTCCTGCTTGCTGTAGAAGCAAGCACCCTGCTGAGGTGTGGCCTTTGGAATTGATCCTGAGAACTGAGCTCAGGATCTGTTTCTTCAGACCTCTCAACAAGCTTGCGAGCAAATTAACCCACTGTGCTATTCCCTCTCTGCTTACTAGGAATTCTCTCCTGTACAGCTGAACTCTCACTGATAGTCAATAGATAAGCAAATAGGCTGGGCATCGTGGCTCCCACCTATAATCTCAACACTTTGGGAGGCTGAGGCAGGAGGATCACCTGAGGTCAGGAGTTCAAGACCAGCGTGGCCAACATGGTGAAATCCCATCTCTACTAAAAATACAAAAATTAGCTGGGCATGGTGGCACACTCCTGTAATCCCAGCTACTCGGGAGGCTGAGGCACAAGAATCGCTTCAACCCAGGAGGCAGAGGTTGCAGTGTGCCGAGATGGTGCCACTGCACTCCAGCCTGGGCAACAGAGTGAGACTCTATCTAAAAAAAAAAAAAAAGATAAAATCTGGGGCCTTACAGGCGGTATGTTCCCAGAGCCCCTCTCAAGAAATAAAACAATAAGTGACTCTATGGGGTGGACAAATGCACAGAAAAGAATAATTGATCAAATGCAATCGAATAACTCTGGCATACACTGTGATGTGCTACTCAGAACCCATTTCAGCAGTATTTCTCAATTTTTGCTGCAGGTTATGATCACCTGGGAGCTTTAAAAAAAAATCCTGATATCCAGGATGTCTTGATACCCAAACCAATAAAATCAGAATGTCTGGAGCGGGAGCCAGACAGCGATGTTGTTACAGATCCCAGGTGATTCCAGTGTGCAGCCAAGTTTGAGATGCACTGACCTTCAGGAAGGAAAGGGTGTATTCCTACAGGTGCTATGAGTGTTGCAGGAAGACTGCCCTCAGCTCTCAGTCCCCTTTGGGAATTGCCTCATCCAAGATCATATTTCCTTCCGAGGCATTCCACATCTGTTGACTAACCAATAGGGGGTTACAAAGGCCTGGTTCTTTTGCTACAAAGGGAGAACAATGGGAGGCAACTGTAATGTACAGTGTTTCTTGTCACAGGAACCACATCACGTAGCTACATTCTTGTGATTCCCTCCTTCCTTTTCTTTCTTTTCATAGGTAGTGATCCCAACAGTATCCCTAAAAAACTGTCTGCTCATCTCCATCTCAGATTCCACCTGCCAGGAAACCCAACCTGTGACAATGCCATGTTAGATCTTCCACTTCTGACCACCTGACACAGAAGTCAAAGGGCAACACAAGTGAGGTCACTGAATGAACCAGAGTGGGGCGCCTGATCGGAGACAGCCCAGGCAGTAAAGCAATCAGACGTGCTCTCTCGGGTGGGGCTCCACGCATTAGAGAGGATTTGCCAGTTGGCAGCGAAGAGAGGGAAGGAAGCAGACACAGTGGCGCCAGCTGATAGTCCTGTCCTTAGGTCTGTCTTGGATCCTGGTGGTTTTCAGGTGGAATTCGATCCACTCATTCTTCATCCATTCGTTCAAGAATAGGTGAGTTCTAGAAAGAGGGATTAGCTTTCTCTCTACTTAGCATGTTTCTAGTCACTAACTGCTAGATCAAGATTCCAGATTCACCTCTCTAGGTGTCTGGCCCATTCCTCCAGCTCTGAACAGCTTTTTTTTTTCTGAGATGGAGTTTCACTCTTATTGCCCAGGCTGGAGTGCAATGGCATGGCCTCAGCTCACCACAACCTCCGCTTCCCAGGTTCGAGCAATTCTCCCACCTCAGCCTCCCTAGTAGCTGATATTACAGGCATCCACCACCTCACCTGGCTAATTTTTGTATTTTTAGTAGAGACAGGGGTTTCACCATGTTGGCCAGGCCAGTCTTGAGCTTCTGACCTCAGGTGATCCGGCTGCCTTGGCCTCCCAGAGTGCTGGGATTGCAGGCATAAGTTCACTATGCCTGGCCCTCTAAACTGCTTTAAATTCACAGTATAGAAAACTTTCACTCTTTTCACACAGAGACTTCTATTTCTGAGGCTGCATTATACTGCTTGTTGCTGTTGTTGTTGTTGTTTTGAGATGGAGTCTCACCCTGTTACCCGGGCTGGAGTGCAGTGGTATGCTCTCAGCTCACTGCAACCTTCATCTCCCAGGTTCAAGTGATTCTCGTGCCTCAGCCTCCTGAGTAGCCGAGATTACAGGTCCATACCACCACACCTGGCTAATTTTTTTATTTTTAATAGAGACGGCATTTTGCCATGTTGGCCAGGCTGGTCTCAAACTCCTGGCCTCATGTGATCCTTCCACCTCAGCCTCCCAAAGTGCTGGAATTACAGGCGTGAGCTACCGTGCCTGGCCCTGTACTGTTATTTTTATTTTCGTGAATGTGATCTGCCTTAAGGAAACTCCTTAAGGAAGGTACAGTGAGACTTTGTGTCTCCCCAGGGCCTTCTATGATGTATGTACCCACAAAACACGCTGATATTTTGGGTTTTGATACTAGGAATGAGAAGGAGGACCATGAAGTCAAAGAAGACTGGAATAGAATGTGGGGCCTACACTACTAATTAGCATTCAACATTCATTCATTCCATAGATATTTATTGAGCAATTCAGTGCTAGAAGCTGGGGCCCAGAGAGTTTCCTCCATATCTATGGGTAGCATCATCCCTATTCCTCTAGAGAAATGGCCATCTCTCATTGCATGTGGTTCTGATGGGACTAGCAATCATAGGGCATGTATGTACTATGTGTATACAGGGCACATGTGATCAGTCCCAGCCAATCACAGTATCACCTTCCCTGAATAGCACTGTGGGCATGTGACCCAAGATGGACCAATCAGAGTCCTTCCCTGAGACATTTATCTGTGGATGCTGGAAGTGAGAAGTATCTTCTTTTCTCTGGTGCTACTAAACTGGAATAATATAACCTTGGAGCTGTGTACAGCAATGCTTTTCCCCTAAGTGCAATAAAAGAAAGTAAGACCAACAGAGAAAAAGAAGAAAAGAAGGGGAGAGACAGAATCAGAAAGAGAAGCCTGAAGGCTGGTTTCAGAGCCTGAGTTTCCCTTTTTTTAAAATTTTAGTTTATTTACTTATTTGATACAGGGTCTTGATCTGTCACCCAGGCTGGAGTGCAATGGTGCAATCTCGGCTCACTGCAACTTTCGCCTCCTGGGTTCAAGTGATTCTTCTGCCTCAGCCTCCCAAGTAGCTGGGACCACAGGCTCTCATCACCATGCCCAGCTAATTTTTGTATTTTTAGTAGAGATGGGGTTTTGCCGTATTGGCCAGGCTGGTCTCAAACTCCCAATCTCAGGTGATCCGCCAACCTCAGCCTCCCAAAGTGCTGGGATTACAGGCATGAGCCACTGTGCCCGCCCTAATTTTTTTTATCTTTTGAGACAGAGTCTTGCTCTGTCACCCAGGCTGGAGTATAGTGGTGCCATCTCAGCTCACTGCAACCTCCACTTCCCAGGCTCAAGTGATTCTCCTGCCTCAGCACCCCTAGTAGCTGGATTACAGGAGTGCGCCATCACGGCCAGCTAATTTTTGTATTTTTAGTAGAGACGAGGTTTCGTCATGCTGACCACGCTGGTTTCAAACTCCTGACCTCAGGTGATCCACCTACCTCAGCCTCCCAAACTGCTGGGATTACAGGCATGAGCCACTGCGCTCAGCCTGAGTGTCCCTTTTACCCTTGGACTTCCCAGAGCAAAACTGCTTCTATTTTTAGCTAAAGTCACTTTCAGTTGAGTTTCTGTTTTTTTCAACCTATGGATCTTAAGTAATACAGAACCTAATCCTGTCTGGAGAAGAAGGAAGGGAGGGAGGGCTTCTTGAAGGAGGTGACCTCTAAAATGAAACCTGGTAGGAGTTAGGCAGGTGCCAGTGGGAGGCAAGGAGAGTTCCAGGCAGGAGAAAGCATGACAAAGTGAAAGCTAAAAGAGGTTGCGATGAGTAGATTAGATTGGAGATGGAGGAGGGTGTTGAGAGGTCAGCTACAGATAGATGTAGGGGAGAGACCTCAGAAGGTTTTACATGGCATCCGCCTTGGAGAAATCTCATAAAACTGGACATTAAGATTTACAAAGCAGATGGACACGTCCTCAAAGGACTCAAGTGCATTCCAGACATTCCTGACTTATCCTCACGATGGCCCCAGTGATGTCCATCTGCAAAGCACTTTGAGAAAATTCTGAGTGGCTTAGGGTACTTTGCTGCTATTAAGTGCCCATATAAATCCCAACTTATTGGCTCAAATGTTTGATTTCCTATTTTTCTTTCCATTTGTGTGTCACCTGTAATTAGAGTTCCAAAGTGCTCCGTGTAACAAAGTGCTCAGAGTGATTTTTCTATTAAAACAGAAAGGAGAGAGGACTCATTGCTTCTGCAGATTGCAAAGTGGAACAGGCAACTCTTTCCATCACCTGTATGGGCAATTGTGTTGAGATTAATGAAACTTATAATGATACCCCTCACTTTTTTCTTAAAGGACTGAATTTATCTTTCTCTCTCAAATTCTGTGTGTGTGTGGATGTGTGTGTGGTTGTGTGTCTACCTTTATTACTTGCAGGTTCATCAGCAGCACAAATATTTTTGTTTGTTTGCTTTTTTGAGATAGGGTCTCACTCTGTCACCCAGGCTGGAATGCAGTGGCATGATCACAGCTCACTGCAACCTTTGTCTCCTGGGCCCAAGCAATGTTCCCACCTCAGCCTTCCAAGTGGCTGGGACTACAGGCATGTGCCACCATGGCTGGCTAATTTTTTTTTTCATAGAGACGAGGTCTTGCTATGTTGCCCAGGCTGGTCTTGAACTCCTGGGCTCAAGTGATCCTCTTGCCTCGGCCTCCCAAAGTGCTGGGATTACAGGCATGAGCCACTGTGCCAGGCTTAGCAGCACAAATATTTATTGAGCATCCACTATGTATGGACAGAAATCTCAGAAACACCTTCTGCTCTCTCTGAGCTCCATCATTCATTCATCAATTGATTCATTCATTCCACCAAGCAAGAGTTACCGAGCACACTCTAGGAACCAGGCTATGTGAAGGGGATGAGGATGCCCTGGTTAACAAGATAGGCACGGCCCCCAGCCTCAGGGAGCCCACCTCCTAATGGAGAGGACACACAAAACAAACAGATAATAAATAAAACCACTTATCTATTGAGGTACAGGTCCGTTTCAGTGATAGGATAATTGTGGTGGGGATGGAAAGTGGTATATGGCAGGTCCTCAAGCGATTAAACATGAATTAAAATGATTTAACCCAGCAATTCCGCTCCTAATGATACGCACAGAAGAAATAAGAAACTATGCCTACACAGAAACCCGAACAGGAATGTTTATAGAAGCATCATTCTATTTTGTTTAATAATTTTTTCAAAAGACAGTCTCACTTGGTCACGCAGGCTGGAGTGCAGTGGTGCCAACATGGCTCACTGCAGCCTTGACCTCCCACGCTCAAGCGATCCTCCCACTTCAGTCCCCCGAGTAGCTGAGACTACAGGTGTGCACCACCACACCTGGCTAATTTTTGTATTTTTTGTAAAGATGGGGTTTTGATATGTTGCCCAGGCTGGTCTTGAACTCCTGAGCTCAAGCAATCCATCTACCTCAGCCTCCCAAAGTGCTGGGATTACAGGTGTGAGCCACAGCACCTAGTCAGAAGCATTATTCTTAATAGCCAAAAGATGGAAGCACCTCAAGTGCCCATCAATATCCGTAAAATAGGGATTATTTTTTAATAGCTGAATTGAGAAACAAATTTTAGTCTATCCACGCAATGGAATATTATTCAGCCATGAAAAAGAATGAAGTACTGATACATGCTGGAATGGGATGAACCTGGAACAGATTATACTGAATGAAAGAGGCTAGACACAAAAGGTCACATATTGTATGATTCCATCTATAGGAAATGTCCAGAATAGAGAAATCTACCGAGACAGAAAGCACCATGATGACTGCCAGGGGAGGACTGGAGGTGATGGCTAAAGTGAGTAGGGTTTTAGGGTTTCTTTTGTGGGGTGATGAAAGCATTCTAAAATTGTGGCAATGGTGATATATAGCTATGCATACTCTGAAATATATTGAATTGTATGCTTTAAATGGGTGAATGATGCAGTATGTGTATTATATTTCAATAAAGCTGTTGCAAAATATGATCTTATTACTGCAAAAACAGTGGAGGTATCTTTAGGTGCTTTTTGTTGTTGTTGTTGATTTTGAGACTGAGTCTTGCTCTGTTGCCCAGGCTGGAGTGCAGTGGTGCAATTTCAGCTCACTGCAACCTCCGCCTCCCAGGTTCAAGCTATTCTCCTGCCTCAGCCTCCTGAGTAGCTGGGATTATAGGCGGGTGCCACCACACCCAGCTAATTTTGGTATTATTAGTAGAGACGGGGTTTCACCATATTGGCCAAGATAGTCTTGAACTCCTGACCTTGTGATCTGCCTACCTCGGCCTCCCAAAGTGCTGGGATTACAGGCATAAGCCATTGCGACTGGCCTTTAGGTGTTTTAAATAGGGAAATGTCCTGATCTGATTCGTTTTTCCAAAAGCTCTCTGGCAGCTCTGTGATTTGCTAGCAGGAGTGAGAATTGAGGTGGGGAGACCAGTGGGGAGGTTCTGCGGTGGGCTAGGCTCCATAATGGTGCCTTGGATTTAGGGTTGTCAGATTTAGCAAAGAGAATTTCAGATAAGCAAAGAATATTTTTAGTGTAATATATCCCAAATATTGCATAGGACAAAATTATTCTTTGCTTATCTAAAATTTAAATTTTGCATGGGTATACTTACACTAAAATAATTCATTGTCTATCTGAAATTCCACTTTAACTGAGTGTCTTGCATTTTACCTGGTGACCCTCCTTGGACTAGGATGCTGGTGGGGGAGACAGAAGAGACAGATAAAAGATATAGTTTTCTTTTCTTTTCTTTTCTTCTTTCCTGTTTTCTCTCTCTCTCTCTCTCTCTCTCTCTCTTTCCTTTTTTATTCAGAGTTTTGCTCTGTCTCCCAGGCTGGAGCGCAGTGGTGCAATCTCAGCTCACTGCAACCTTTACCTTCTGGGCTCAAGCAATACTCTGGCTTCAGCCTCCCTAGTAGCTGGGGCTACAGGAATGCACCACTACAACCGGTTAATTTTTTCTTAATTATTTTTTTAGAGACAAAGTTGCCTTATGTTGCCCAGGCTGGTCTCAAACTCCTAAGGCCCATGCAATCTTCCTGCCTCGGCCTCCCAAATTGCTGGGATTATAAGTGTGAGCTACCTTGCCCGGCCTCAAGATATATTTTCAAAGTAGAATTATTAGGACTTGAGCCGGGTGTGGTGGCTCTTGCCTGTAATTCCAGCACTTTGGGAGCCTAAGGGGGGCAGATCACCTGAGACTAGGAGTTCGAGACTAGCCTGACCAACATGGTGAAATCCCATTTCTACTAAAAATACAAAAATTAGCTGGACATAGTGATGAGTGCCTGTAATCCCAGCTACTTGGGAGGCTGAGGTAGGAGAATGGCTTGAACCTGGGAGGCAGAGATTGCAATGAGCAGAGATTACACCACTGCACTCCAGCCTGGGTGACAGAGCAAGACTCTTATCTCAAAAAAAAAAAAAAAAAAATTATCAGCACTTGATATGAGAAGTGAGGGAGAGCAAGAACTCAAATTCTTGGCTGAAGCATCGAGGTAGTGGCATTGTGTGCTGAGATGGGAAAAGCTTGGTTGGGTTGCAAAGAAATAAGATGAGAGGAATAATTTAGAATTTAATAAATTGAGAGGAATGATTTGGAATAAAGAAAATAATTTTGAGTCCGGGTGCGTTGGCTCACACCTGTAATCCCAGCCCTTTGGGAGACTGAGGCCGGTGGATGACCTAAGGTCAGGAGTTGGAGAGCAGCCTGACCAATATGGTAAAACCCAGTCTCTACTAAAAACACAAAAATTAGCCAGGCATGGTGGCAGACACCTGTAGTCCCAGCTACTTGGGAACCTGAGTCAGGAGAATTGCTTGAACCTAGGAGGTAGAGGTTGTAGTAAGCCAAGATCGCTCTAAAAATACAAAAATTAGTGGGGCGTGGTGGCAGGCGCCTGTAATCCCAGCTACTCGGGAGGCTGAGATAGGAGAACTGCTTGAACCTGGGAGGCAGAGGTTGGAATGAGCCGAGATTGCACCACTGCGCTCCAGCCTGGGCGACAGAGCAAGACTCCATCTCAAAATAAAATGCAAAATAATTTTGAGGTTCTTTGTTTCATAGGAGTCAGAGTTAGAGTCACACTAATGACAAGAGTATCTTTGCTTCATGTGAGCCCAGACGAGGCTGGCTTCACAAGCTTGCCCTGGTGCCTAGACAGGCAAGGAAATTGGCTCTTGCTGTCCCAGGGTCTGAGCTGGAGTCTGGGCACTTATCCTGGGGACCCAAGCCATTGACTCCTCCCTTGGTGCCAGCAGTAACTGAGCAAAGTGTCTCTCATGAGCATCAGGCTGCAAGTGAATTCTCAAGACAAAAAAAATGGAGGGGTGAGAGAGAGAAAGAGACCCAAGGATGGAACGTGATTTTTTCTCTTGGGGAGGGTAACACTTTCAGAGGGAGAGACTTTGGACCCAGACTGGAGAGATGAAAAGGAAAGAGGCTTTAATAAAAGCAAGAGGGGATTGAGGAGAGAGAAAGAGGTGGGAAGGGAGTTGGGTCCATATGGGACAAGCTTTGAATGACTAAGTCTGAAGTGGCAGCTGACACTGAATCCCGTCTGTGCAGCATTTTAAAAAAACGGAATTATTGATGGGAAAGTTCTCAAGAACAAGGAAATTTTTTTTTTTTAATTTTGCTACAGATCGTTTTTCTTTTATTTGAAGCCCAGTTTAAAAAAAATTTACAGAATTTTATATTTTGCTAATATGAAAGCATAAAATAGCAACAGGGCAATAGTGTCTGCAGCAAGGGAGGCCTCAGGTGAGGCTGACATTCAGAATGGCCACTCACGTCATTCCGGCGTTTTGTTCATGTTTCTAAACAACATGCTTTAAAACCATCCCCATTTCTTGTTTTCATTTTCATATTAATTTCCTTGTGTTCACACATTAGTGATCCCAAATGAGGTGTGATTCTTCAATCTCTACTTACAAGAGGGAAGGAAGTAGCAATGTAAGTTGAAAAGAGTTTTGACTCAACTCATGGCTTGTTCAAGAATAAACTATTGTTTGCTATTTTTTTTTTGTAATGAGTCTCGTTCTGTTGCCCAGGCTGGAATGCAATGGCTCGATCTCAACTCACTGCAACCTCTGCCTCCTGGGTTCAAGCGGTTCTCTTGCCTCAGCAGGAGGAAACTCCATCTCAAAAAAAAAAAAAAAAGGCTTTGTGCTCTACATGGACGTCCATTCTCCAGTTTGTTGCTGTCCACAGCTGGCTCATTCGTCCCACTTTTGTTTCCTGAGGTCATCTGTAGGCATTTGAGTCTGTGGTTACTGAAGTCCATCTGCCATAGGCTGAAACATGACCCCTCGAAAAATTCCAGGTCCTAATATGTGGAACCTGTGAATGTTACCTTAAATGGCAAAAGATTTTTGTAAATGTTGGCCAGGTACAGTGGCTTATGCCTTTAATCCCAGCACTTTGAGAGACCGAGGCAGGGGATCACTTGAGGCCAAGAGTTTGAGACCAGCCTGGCCAACATGGTGAAATCCTGTCTCTACTAAAAATACAAAAAAATTAGCTGGGTGTAGTGGCAGGCACCTGTAATCCCATGTACTCAGGAGGCTGAGGTATGAGAATTGTCAGAACCTGGGTGTCAGAGATTGCAGTGAGCTGGAATCGTGTCCCTGTACTCCAGAGTGAGACTGTCTCAATTAAAAAAAAAAGTTTTTTTTTTTTTGCCAATGTCACTAAATTAAGGATCTTGAGATGGGGAGGTTATCCTGGATTGCCAGTTGGGTCCTTTGTAATCACAAGTATCCTTCTAAGAGGGAGGCAGGCTGGGCATGGTGGCTCATGCCTGTAATCCCAGCAACCCAGCAGGCTGAGGTGGGAGGATTGCTTGAGGCCAGGAGTCTGAGACCAGCCTGGGCAACATAGCAAGACCCTGTCTCTACAAAAAAATTTAAAAAAAATTAGTAAGGCATCGTGGCACGCACCTGTAGTCCCAGCTATTGAGGTAGCTGATGCAGGAGGATCACTTGAACCCGGGAGGTCGAGGCTGCAGTGAGACATGATCATACTGCTCTTCAGCCTGGGTGACAGGCGGAGGCCCTGTTTCAAAACAAAACACATCAAGGAGGCAGAGGGAGATTTGCACACAGAGACAGAAAGCAACATGACCACTGAAGCAAGATGTTTCACTGCTGGCTTTGAAGAGGGAGAAAGAGGCGATAAGCCAAGGAGCGCAAAGACTGTGAAGCCCAAATCAGGAAAAGGCAAGACAACAGATACTCCCTTGGAAACTCCAAAGGGAGCACCGCTCTGCCAACACCTTAATTTCAGCCCAGTGAAATGGATTTTGGACTTCTGGCCCCTAGAACTGTAAGAGAATAATTGTGTGTTGTTTTAAGCCACTTATTTTGTGACAGCAGCCAGGGGAGACTGAGACACGCTTTCTTACCTTGTACATGAGAACAAATTCATCTCTGCTCTTGTCTCCCCTGCCCTTACTACCTTTTTGAAACCTACTGAAGTACAGAAATTGCTGCACCTCTGTAGTCCTGTGTGTGACTGGTCTGAGGAAGATGGGTAAGGTAAGAGGTACTTGGGGGAAGGATGATGACCATGTCTCTGCCATCTTTCTGGGGCCCCAGTAGAAGCTGACCTGGGGTTCCTAAGGGAACATATCACATTACCAACAGTGAGCAAAGAAGACTCAGGTAGCTCAGTAGAAGCTGAGCTGTGGGTCCTAGGGGAACACACCACATATGAACAATGAGCAGAGAAGACCCAGGTAGCATGGAAGACACTAAGGCTGAATTCCTAGAATCTTCTCCCACGATAGCTTTGCCGATGCTATCTACAAAGTGGATAGTGGCCCAACCTACCTTCTCCCTCCTCCTGTTTTTGCGGAACTCTGCCTCTTGTAGTTTACGTGGTCCTGGAAATCCAGCACATTGTAAACCCCTCCCAATCAAGAGCTGGGAATGTGACTCCATTAGGCCAGTCAGATGGTCCTCTAGGAGAGTGATTCGCAATCAGAATAACAGGGAGGGATTGTTAAAAACACACATTGCTGGGGTTGGACCCCTAGCAGTTCCAATTTAGTGGTCTTGGCTGAGAATTTGCATTTCAAACAAACTCTCAGGTATTGCTGGTTCAGGGGCCACACTCTGAGAACCTCTGCTCTGGGAATTTGAATCCTGGGAAACAGAAGATAAGCAGTGATCCAATCCTACAGAGATGGTTCAGGAACTCCCATGATGAAATCCCTGAATCTGATCTGGTTCTTGGCATTCCAAGGGTCTGGTTCTTCTTCTTTTTATTTAACTTAGTGAGCCATCCTCTGAGTTCAATTCCTTTCTTCTTAAGGTAGCAAGACTTGGCGTCTGTTGCTTGCAAACAAAGAATTTAACAGATTGAGGTTGCAAAGTATATCCTCAATGTGGTAAAAGGTGGGGTCCCATGGAATACTAGATTTATAGAGCACAGATTAGATGCAATCTCTATCTGCCAAGACTGTATTAATATGGATCATAGACATCATTTATTAAATGCCTACATGATGTTTTATGGATGCTAAGAGTTTTATAGGCATTTTATCAGCCTTACAGTTATACTGAAAGAAAGATATTTTTATCTTTACTTTTCACTTGAGGAAATGGAGGTCCAGGAATTTACTACTGGAAAGATATAAAATCAACATAAATATCATCAATGAGTGGTAGGCAATACTTAAAGAAAGACAATATTTTCCTTCCTCTTAGCATGCTTCTCTCTCTGGTTTTCATTTTCTTTGGGTGACTAATGGCCCCATTAGCCTGCCTGCACTGCCCCTGTAAAAATTCTTTTAAAGGGGCAACAGGAAACATTGACCTTGACCAACATAATTGGGTGTTTAAAATTTTCCAGTTTGAGGCCAGGATCGGGGGCTTATGCCTGTAATCCCCCGAGGTGGGAGGGTCACTTGAGGCCAGGAGTTCAAGATCAGCCTGGGCAACATAGCAAGACTTTAGCTCTACTAAAAACTTAAAAATCAGCCTGAGATAGTGGCATGCTCCTATAGTCCCAGCTACTTGGGAGGCTGCGGCAGGAGGATCAGTTGAGCCCAGGAGTTCGAGGCTGCAGTGAGCTACGATCCTGCCACTGCAGACCAGCCTGGGTGACAGAGCGAGACTCATTTATTTATTTTTTAAATTCCAGTTTGCTTACTTGCCTTCTTTTCTTTTCTTTTCTTCTTTTTTTTCAGACAGAGTCTCACTCTGTCACCCAGGCTGGAGTGCAATGGTGCAATCTTGGCTCACTGCAACCTCCGCCTCCCAGGTTCAAGCGAGTCTCCTGCCTCAGCCTCCCAAGTAGCTGAGATTACAGGCACCCACCACCATGCCCGGCTAGTTTTTTGTATTTTTAGTAGAGATGGGGTTTCGCCATGTTGGCTAGGCTGGTCTCCAACTCCTGACCTCAGGTGATCCACCCGCCTTGGCCACCCAAAGTGCTGGAATTACAGGCGTGAGCCACTGCGCTTGGCCCCAGTTTGCTTTCTGTTTTAAGTGTTAGATGGTCCATAAAATCTAGAGATTTCAGAAGAGAAGATGTCAGAAAAGTGATATTTGGCTTTTGACTTGCAAGTAGATAATCAAAGCAAATTTGACTGACCTTGGATTTCACATGGAAGGCACAGAGGGTGAATGAGATGTTAGCAGAATGGGAAAAAATTAGCTCATTGTTTTTATACAAATGATACTTATTGGCAGCAGCCATTGACGAGCAGCAGCCACGGCTCTGTGGTCTCCCATGTCTGTGGGTCTGAATGAGGGTCACAGGGTGAGGACCAAGAATGTGAGCAAACCCAGGCGTGGCTGCTGCTGCCACTGCAGGCACCCACTGAGCACAGAAAGTTCGTGTGGGACATGATGTGAGAGGTATGTGGCTTTACTCCATGTAAGTGATGCACCTTGGAATTGTTCAAGGTCTCCAAGAAAAAGTGGGCTCTCAAGTTCATCAAGAGGGCAGGCACACATGTCTGCACCAAGAGGAAGTGAGAGGAGTTGAGCAATGTCTTCACCTCCAGGAAGTGAGTGGCTGCCAAGAAGGACTGAGACTTCTTCCCCTTCTGTGTATAAGAAAATCTTTATAGGCTGGGTGTGGTGGCTCACGCCTGTAATCCCAGCACTCTGTGGGGCTGACGTGGGTGGATCATGAGGTCAAGAGTTGGAGACCCTCCTGGCAAACATGGTGAAACCCCGTCTCTACTAAAAAGATGAAAATTAGCCGGGCGTGGTGGTGCACACCTGTAGTCCCAGCTACTTGGGAGGCTGAGGCAGGAGAATCGCTTGAATCTGGGAGGCGGAGGTTGCAGTGAGCTGAGATCACGCCACTGCACTCCAGCGTTGTGACAGAGTGAGACTCAGTCTCAAAAAGAAAAAGAAAAAGAAAATCTTTACAGAAAAAAAGAGAATGCTTATTTGTATTGGATGCTTATGTTCTATCTTGCATCACTTGATCATCTTTTACCTTAGTCATTGCTGTAGCAACTGGCTTTGCGCACGTGTAACCTGACAGTGCTTCCTGTCAGTTGCACTGGGTACCTCCTGCTTTTTGTCCTAGAGCATCTCTGCTGCCTTGGTATGGAACATCCATGAGAATCCATTTACTTATACCCAATCTAGAAGTGGGAGGTTGTTAAGACTCTCGGCCTAGCCTTTCTCCAGTAGGGGATGAGTCACTGGACAAATGCTTCCATCTTCCGGCTCTTATTTCTTGGGAGGACAATTCTGAGTTGTGTTCTAAGTCTCCTTAGAAGGTGCTAGTGGGATGAGCCTAAATTGCTACAGGAGGACCAACTCAAAGATGCTGGTTTTTTTTTTGTTGTTGTTTTTTTGAGATGGAGTCTTGCTGTGTCACCCAGGCTGGAGTGCAGTGGTGCAATCTCGGCTCACTGCAAACTCTGCCTCCCAGGCTCAAGCAATTTTCCTAACTCAGCCTCTTGAGTAGCTGGAATTACAGGGGCCTGCCAACACATCCCACTAATTTTGTAGTTTTAGTAGAAACGGGGTTTCACCATGTTGGCCAGGCTGGTCCTGAACTCCTGACCTGAAGTGATCTGCCTACCTCAGCCTCCCAAAGTGCTGGGATTACAGGCAGCAGCCACCATGCCCGGCTCAAAAATGCCCTTTCAATTAACTGTCTGTTCTTCCCTGTCTCACTCTTCTTAGTCTCCCAGGCCTCTTCTCTGGAATCACTGCTCTAAATAAACTAGCTGCCTGCAAACCCAGGGCTCAGGGTTGCTTACTGCAGGAACCCAGGCTAGGACAACATTCACTGTCGAAAATTAGACTATACAGTTGGGCATGGTGTTTCAAGCCTGTAATCCCAGCATTTTAGGAGGCTGAGGTAGGCAGATTGCTTGAGCCCAGGAGTTTGAGACCAGCCTGGAAACCATAAATAAATGAGTTGGGCGTGGTAGCACATGCCTGTAGTCCCAGCTACTCGGGAGGCTGAGGCAGGAGGATTGATTGAGTCTGGAAGGCGGAGGTTTCGGTAAGCTGAGGCAGCACTCCAGCCTGGGTGATAGAGTGAGACCCTGTCTCAAAAGAAAGGAAGAGAAAAGAAAGGAAAAGAAAATTAGAATATGGAGATAAAGAAAAAGAATATGAAAATCACCCATAATCTTGCCTTCTCTAGAAATTTCTTCCATGCAGGTTCGGGTGTATATTCTTCCTTTTAGAATGCACATACATACTTGAAAAAAAAAGATGCAACATAGGTTATAATGTATATATGGTTATATAGCCTGACTTTTTTCACTTGCTATATTGTGAAATTCTTTTCATGTGATAAAATTTTCTTCTCCAATGTAACATTTAATAGCTTTACAGTAGTTCATTTATTCATTCAACATTTATTGAGCAGCTACTATGTCCCAGGCACTGTTTGGGGTGCTGAAAACATAGTAGTGAATAAAATAGATCAGGCTTCTATTCTCATGGAGCTAGCATTCTAGATAGGGTCTTTTTCATTTTGTTCGTTTCTTTCTTTCTTTCTTTTTCTTTCTTCTTTCTCTCTTTGCTTCCTTCCTTTCCTCCCTCCTTCCCCTCCCTCTCTCCTTCTTTCCTTCCCTCTCTCTCGTCTCTTTTATTTCCCTTTCTTTCTTTCTTTCTTGCTTTTCCATTTCCATTGCCCTTTCTGTTTCCGTTTCCTTTTCCCTTTTTTTTTTTTTTTGAGATAGAGTCTCACTCTGTCACCCAGGCTGGAATGCAGTGGCACAATCTTGGCTTACTGCAACCTCTGCCTCCCAGGTTCCAGCAATTCTCTTGCCTCAGCCTCCTGAGTAGCTGAGTTTACACCTGTAAACCCAGCTAATTTTTGTATTTTTAGTAGAGACGGGATTTCACCATGTTGGCCAAGATGGTCTTGATCTCTTGATCTCATGATCTGCCTGCCTCGGCCTCCCAAAGTGCCGGGATTACATGGACTTTGGGGATGGGAGGGGGCGGCGAGGGGAGGAATGCGTGTGTGTGTGTGTGTGTGTGTGTGTGTGTGTGTATAGTCACATAAAAATAAAGTCATTCTCATGCCTTTGCATCCTCGTAGCTTAGCTCCCACTTATGAGTGAGAACATACGATGTTTGGTTTTCTATTCCTGAGTTACTTAGAATAATAGTCTCCAGTCCCAACCAGGTTGCTACGAATGCCATTAATTCACTTTTTTTATGGCTGAGTAGTATTCCATCATATGTATATACCACAATGTATTTTCCCACCCGTTGATTCTCTTTTAGATTTTAATTTAAATAACATCTTAAAGAGATTTTCACTATCAATCCTTACTCCCACCCCTTGCCTTACCTTATGTTGTTTTCTTCCTAATACCTATTACTGATTCAAATGTTCATATTTATTTATTTAAAGTCTCCCTTCCCACTTAAATGACGTCAGGGTTGTTTTGTTTAAATGCTGAATTCTCGGTGCCTGACATATAGCAGTCGCTCAATGCATGTTTGTTGAATGAAGGAACAACGCTTGGCGCGAAATCAGAGCTTAGCGTAAGTGATAGGCAGGATAGCTGATGGCCTGAAGAGCGGCTGCGTAGACCTCCGCCTTGGGCGCCTCAAGCCACTACCCTGACCAAGTGCGCACAGGGGCAGCCCGGGGGGCGTGGCGGGGGCGTGGCCGCCCACCCGGAACCCTAGAGCGACGGCGGCGGCGGTTTCCGGCCGTAGCGAACACTTCCCGTGGAGGGACTGTCCTGTGGCACCAAGTGGAGCCGAAGAGAACGTGGAGCGCCCGGAGCGGCGACGATGGACGACTGCAGCCTAGAGGAGTTTCGTCGGCGCTGGCAGGAGGAGCTGGCGCAGGCGCAGGCCCAGGCGCCGAGGAAGTGGCGGCGGCCCGAGGCGGCCGAGAGGCGGGCGCGGCGGCCGGAGGTGGCCCCCGGACGCGGCGAACAGGCCTCGGGGGACCCGGCGCTGGCCCAGGGTCTCCTGGAGGGCGCAGGGAGGCCTCCGGCGGCGCGGGCGACTCGGGCCGCGGGGCAGGACGTGGCAACCCGGTCCTGTTCTCTTCGGGCCCGCGAGGACGCCGGGGGCGGGGAGCAGCTGGTGGACCAGCTCATCCGCGACCTGGTGAGTGGCCGTCGCCTCTCGCCGAGGCCCGCGCCCGCCCCCGCCCTCAGGACAAACCCCTGCAGTGATTTGGAGAGTAACTCTGTGCCTCTAGTTGCCCGAGAAAATGAGTAGACGCACAAACACCGATGTTTGTGCATGCATAGGGTCTTTCTGGAAGCAGCGCTTCTTAGTCGGGCAATTTTGTTCCCCCCAGATTTGGCAATGTCTGCAGAGATTTTTGGGTGTCTCATCGGGGTGTGTATGTGTGCATGTTACTGGGCATCTAGTGGGTAGAGGCCAGAGATGCTCGTGAACATCCTACAATGCACAGGACAGCAGGCACAAAAAATTATCCAGGCCAAAATGTCAGCGAGTGTTTGTGGGGTTGAGAAATCCTGCTCTTGAAAGCTACGTAAACTTTGAACAAAGGTTGCTTTTGAAAAGGAGGACCCAGGTAATGGATAGGAAGGAATTTTAACTTTTCTTTGCATACTGTTTGCACTAGTTAATTTTTGTAACCGTGCACAATTCAAAAAGATTTACTCAGAAAAAAAGGAGGGAGAGGAGGAAGAACTCTTGGGCACTTTCATTAGGATAGAGTTTCATATCTTTTTCTGGGGCGTGGATCCCTTGGAGAATCTGGAGGAAGCTGGGGACCGTCTGTCCATGAAAAATAAACCCCTTGTGAAAGCTGGGAAAATCCAGATCACCTGAAGTGCATCCGTGGCTCCCAGGTTAAGAGGACAAGGCAGCAGGTTTTAATGGGTTGATTTAAATTAGGCTCAAAGAAAGGCTCTACAGCTTTCTAATTGGGAACAATTCTCCCCTCTCCCTCTCCCCCCTCTCCCTCCTCTCCCTCCCTCTCTCTCTCTCTCTCTCTCTCTCTCTCTCTTTTTTTTTTTTTGAGACAGGGTTTTGCTCTATTCTCTCTCTCTTTCTTCTCTCTCTCTCTTTCTTTTTTCTTTTTCTTTTTTTTTTTTTTGAGACAGGATCTTGCTCTGTTGCCCAGGCTAGAGTGCAGTGCTGCCCTCTCAGCTCACTGCAGCTTCAAACTGTCTGGCTCAAGCCATCCTCCTGCCTCAGCATCCCGAGTAGCTGGGACTACACACAGGTGCCACCACACTCAGATAATTTTTTAAATTTTTTGGTAGCGACAAGGTCTCCCTGTGTTGCCCACTCTGGTCTCAAACTCCCGGGCTCAAGTGATCCTCTCAATTGGGAATAATTCTTTAAGTGACAAGCTGTTTCAAGAAATAATGGCCTTTTATGTAATATGTAGTTTACTCAAATGACAATAGCTACTGTTTGAGTTTTTACTAAGTGTTTGGTCCTGTGCTCTGCCCTAATTCGAATACAACAATCCTGTGAGGTAGGTTTTAACTCTCCTTTTACAAATAAAGAAACTCAGAGATTCTCTGTAACTTGCCCAGGATTATCTCACTGATAGATTCTGGGCATCCAGGTCTTTTCAACTCCAAGTTTCACCAAGTTAAACTTGAGTTGGCATAAGAATCACTGGAGGCTTTGTTAAAATATAGGTTCTGGGCCTTCCCCAGACCTGCTAACTCTATCACCAGGGAAGGGGCCCTGAAATCTGATGACTGGCATCATCAGGCAAGTTGAAGACATTATACTCTATAGCTTCCTTTGGTTTAAGGTCCTGATTCTCAAGGCTTTCCAGTTGTAACCCTTAGAGGTATAGGCATTGATACCAAAAATAGTAAAGAATTAAATCAAGTACAGTTGACCCTTGAACAGCATGGGGGTTAGGGGCACTGACCTCCTTGCAGTCAAAAATCTGCGTATAATTTTTGACTCTCCCAAAACTTAACCATAAATAGCCTACTGTTGACCAGAAACCTTATTGATAACAGTCCGTTAACTCGTATTGTGTATCTTATCTGTGTTATATACCTTAGCCTTACAATAAACTAAGCTAGAGGAGAAAGTGTCCTTAAGAAACTTATAAGAGAAAATGTATTTACTATTTATTAAGTGGAAATGGCTCATCACAAAGGCCTTCATTCTCATTGCTTTCACACTGGGTAGGCTGCTGCTGCTGCTGTGAAGGAGGGATTGTCCTGCTGTCTTAGTGGTGGCAGAGGCATGAGAGAGGCAGGCACATTTGATGTAACGTTTATGAAAAAACCTGCATATAAGGGGACGGACCCATGTGATTGAAACCTGTGGTGTTCAAGGGGCTGCTGTATTCTAAAAACAGAAGGGGCCTGTATACTGGAGGATCTGGAGGGCACATCCAAATCTGTTTCATGTTGCTGGAAAAGGCCTGCCGTGTCTTCCTGGAATTCACATCCCTGATCTCCCCTGCCCTCTTCAGAATCACTACGTTAGGTACTACTAGGCTCTACTGTGAGTAGCATACAAGATTTGGGGCGCCTCTAATTTTAAAGAGGACTTTGTAGGTCGGATGTGGGGGTATACACCTGTAATCCCAGCACTTTGGAGGCCGAGGCAGGAGGATCGCTTGAGCCCAGGAATTCAAGACCAGCCTGGGCAACATAGTGAAACCTCATCTCTACAAAAAATTGTTAAAAATTAGCTAGATGTGGTGGTGCACCCCTTTAGTTATAGCTACTTGGGAGGCTGAGGTGGGAAGATCACTTGAGCCCAGGAGGTTGAGGCTGCAGTGAGCCATGATTGTACCACTGCACTCTAGCCTGAGTGACAGAGCAAGACCCTGTCAAAAACAGGCAAAAAACAGACTGTGTGGCTGGGCAAGGTGGCTCATGCCTGTAATCCTAGCACTTTGGGAGGCCGAGGTGGGTGGATCCCTTGAGCTCAGGAGCTCCAGACCAACCAGGGCAACATGGAGAAACCCCATCTGTACAGAAATTGGCCAGGCATAATGGCATGCTTCTGTAGTCCTAGCTACTTGGGAGGCTGACATGGGAGGATTGATTGAGCGTGGGAGGTCAAGACTGCAGTGAGCCAGAATCCCACTACTGCACTCCAGCTGAGCGAAACCCTGTCTCAAAACAAAAACAAGACTTTGCAATCATCAGTAACACTGCTATAAATAAAGTGATAATTCATTGTGTGCGTACTTACTGTCTCCTTGGTACTGTCTTAAGGGTTTAGAGACATTATAGTCTTCATTTCTCCCAACAACTTCCAAGTGACTATTTTCAACTAATTTGTAGATAAGCGTTAGGAAAGTAACTGATTTTTGGATAATAAACCTGCCTCTTGTCTCCAGTCTGATAAATGATGACAGGGTTTATGGAAAAGGCTTGGATCCCTGTGTCAGTGGTTGCAAGCCCCAGAGCCCACAGGGCTAAGGCAGGTGATGCACGTGAGTGAGGCAGGCTGGGAGTTGCACAGTTGGTCCTTTCTCCCGGCTCGTCAGGTGTTTTTATATGTTCTGGTCATAGTTTTATAATGATTCGTTTCATAGTGGCAGTTGCTCTTTTTGTCACATTAAACATGTCTGATTTTGTAGGAATTGTCTTGAAACGTGGCCATCTTGATCTTGTTTTACCACTTTTTAAAGTTTTTAAGCTCAAACTATGCATAGACATATGTAAGTCCTAAATGCACAGCTTTTTTTTTTTTTTTTTTTTTGAGTCTTGCTCTGTTGCCCAGGCTGGAGCGCAGTGGTGCAATCTCGGCTCACTGCAACCTCTGCCTCCCAGGTTCAAGCGGTTCTCCTGCCTCAGCCTCCTGAGTAGCTGGGATTACAGGTGTGCACCACTATGCCCAGCTAATTTTTATATTTTTAGTAGAGACAGGATTTCACCATGTTGGTCAGGCTGGTCTCGAACTCCTGACCTTGTGATCCGTCTGCATCAGCCTCCCAAAGTGCTGGGATTACAGGCGTGAGTCACCATGCCCGACTGCTTAATGAATTTTTGAGTGTACACATCCATGTAAGCAGCAGCCAGGTCACAGGGCAGCATTACCAGCATGTCAGAACCACATCCCCCACCCTGAGTTCCCTTCCACCCAAGGGTAACCACTCACCTGACTTTTTTTTTTTTTTTTTTTTTTGAGACAGGGTTACTCTGTTCTCTAGGCTGGAGTGCAGTGGTGCAGTCTTGGCTCTCTGCACCCTCCACCTCCCGGGTTCAAACGATTCTTGTGCCTCAGCCTCCCAAGTAGCTGTGACTACAGGCATGCATCACCATGGCTGGCTAATTTTTGTATTTTTAGTAGAGACAGGGTTTCACTGTGTTGGCCAGGCTGGTCTCGAACTCCTGGCTTTATGTGATATGCCTGCCTTGGCCTCCCAAAATGCTGAGACTAAAGGTGTGAGCCTCCGTGCTTGGCCTCACTTGATTTCTGACACCACATTTAGTTTGTTTTTGAACTGTATATTAAGTGGAGTCATACAGCATATACTCATGTGCCTGAGTTCTTGTGAATGGCATTATCTGTGAGATTGATCTCTATGAATATGCCACATTTTATCTACTGTTGATAGCCAGCTTGGGACTCTCAGAAATTATGCCACCATAAATGTTTTGGACATCTTTTGGAAAATGTGTCCACATTTTTCCTGAATATTCACTTGGGAGTGGAATTGGTGGGTTATAAGGCATGCATAGATTAGCCTTGGTAGATACTGACAGTTTTCCAAAGTGGTTGTACTGGTTTTCTCACTTTTGACAGTAACTCGTGTATGTGGAATATAGTGTTTCACTTTCTTCTTTACCATAATGAGATGACATGACAGCAGAACTTGACCACAGCATGGGCGAGATAATAAAGACACATTGGGAAATACATGCTATGGCTGAGGTCAGGATAGTAGCCACTGCCCCCATTAGCTGATTATTGCCCTGTAGGAATGTGGTCCCAGTGTTGTAAGGTCTTTAGATATTTTCTTTTTTTTTTTTTAATTTTTTTTGAAAAGGAGAAAAAGTGAAAGAAAAAAAAGAATGAAAGAGAGAAAGAAAGAGGAAGAGAAAGAGGGAGAGAGAACGGGATTCTTGTTCTCTTGTTCTATTGCCCAGGCTAGAATGCAGTCTAAAAATGGGTATTAAAAACCTCTTTTATGCCAATAATTGTGCTTAACAATGGAGACAGGAAGGAATAAGGGATGAAAGTAACAAACAAGCAGCCAACCAATGTTTTATTTAAACCTGTGAAATGCTATGCAATTGTTGAGAAGAGATTTACTTCCAATTATGTGGTGACTTTTAAAATAGGTGTAATGTGATACTGAGAAAAACGTGTGTTTTGTGGATTTGGGGTGGAGAGTTCTGTAAATATTTGTTAAGTTTACTTGTTCCAGAATGGGGCTGAATTCTAAATTGACCATGACTAGATCATAACTTTTCTTACTAACAGGAGTCTGCCCTAGAGCTTTCTTGGTTGTGGTATATACTCTCTTTGTGAGTTTCAAACTTCTGACAGCTTTGGAGCTTCATGTGAATATATAGGCCAGTGAACAGAGTGGAAATAGCTGAATTAAAGAGCCAAGACATGGAGCGGAAGGCTGTGCACTAAAGGGACGCCTTCAAGCAGGGCAACTGGCTATGACTCTCTGCGGTTACCTCATTTCCTGGGCCCTGTTATCTTGCTTGTTTGGCAATAAAGAAATACGTCAACTGATATTATTGTATGGTATTGATTTTATAATTACAAGCAATTCTGCAATGAATAACCATGTGCATAATGTGTATAACAAATGGGAAAAAATAAATGAGGAAACACAAAAAAGTGATAATATTTTAGGGAGGGAAATTAAGTGCCTGGGATTAGGAAGGAGACTTCTCACATATGTTTTTCATAGAATGATCTCATGTTTTAGCATTTTAGTATTTGCTATGATCAGTGTGTCTTACCTATACCAACATACATACATGAACATGCTTTTTTCCCACATTACAGAAATAATAAATTATTTTTACAGAAATAATTTTTATCATGGGAAAATGTGGTTATTTTAATCATTTGTAAATGTATAATTCAGTGGCATTAAATAGATTCAGAGTGGTGTGTACCCATCACCACTATCTATACGCACCAAATTTTTATTATTCCCACCAAAAACTCTGTAGCCATTAAACAATGACTCCTGGTAACCTCTGTTCTACTTCTGATGAATTTGCCTATTCTAGGTACCTTGTACAAATGGAATCATACAATATCTGTTCCGTGTCTGGCTTATGTCATTTTCCCATATACTTTTGTTTTCTAAAGAAAACATCTATCAACCAGATAAATAAAGTTGTGAAAGTTTGAAATGTCCTTCATGTCTTTAGAAACAGAGAGAATAGATCTTATGAAATGTGTAAATGTGCCTTGGACAAGGTAGCGCATGTCTGATGTTGCCTAGAAACCTCATTGTAATCTTTAAAATGTTAACTAGTTGTCCAGCATGCTAATACCCTCTTAATCTCAGAAAATGAAGTCAAATAGCCACAATTTTCTGCAAACCTTGGCTCATATATGGCAGGGCTTTTTGACCAGGGGCCCTAGAGGCCTTTAGAAAGTCCATGAATCTTTTCTGAAATTGCATGCAAATTTGTTGTGTGTTGCCTTTCAGGACGAAAGTTCTTTAGCATTCAGAGATTTTCAAAGTGATCCATAATAATAATAATTTTTAAAAAGGCTAAGTACTATTGTTAAATAGGATAGTTAATTCTGTCCCTTCCCTTGGAACAGAAGTAAAAACCCTTTGTTCATCAATAAGATTGTGTGAGTACATGATTAATGAATCCATGCCAAGATAAGTCTCTGAACTGGCTTTACAAAAGAAGTCTGTGGTTTCAGAAAATGATCCTTTAGAATTTCCATCCTTAATAAAAATAACATGGCACGTCTGATTTGGTGGCACAAAGAAAAGACCAAAGCATCCATGTGTGTCAGTACAAGATTATCATGTAAGGAGGCTGAAGACTTTTTCATTCATTTCATAAATACTGAACATTTAACTATGTGTCAGGTATAGTCCAAACACTCAGGATAAAGCTGTGTACCCATCACCACTATCTATAAATAACACAATGTCTCTCTGCTTATGGGGGCTTGTATCCTATTACTAGGATTTAGATAATAAACGAGTAAAAAAAAGAAATGACACTTTCAGACAACCATGCATACCTCAGTGGAAGTGGAAAGAGATTTCACCATTAGTGTGGTTGGGAAATTCTTCTCTGGGCAGATGGTATCTGAGCTGAAACCTGATGGGCAAGAATGAGCCAGCTATGTAAAGAGCTAGAAAAGGACATTCTAGGCAGAGGGAGCCACAGTGCCAAGCTCCAGCTGCAGGTGAGATGGGAGGTACTGAGTGCTAGGGGGTGCTTGGCCACCTGTCTCCACCTGTCTCCTCACTTTAGGGCTACTCCTCTTCTACCCTCAAGTCTCCACTCCCTTTTACATCCCACGTATACTTTAGCAAACAGTATGATTCCAGCACTCACTATTCCTTCTCACTCCTGCAAAATCTACTTGAGCTCTTGATATCATTACTGCCCTGCATGTGTGCAAACACCTCAGTGACCCAAGCACACAATAAGCTCTGGAGGAGAAGAAGTATGTCTGCTCCTGCAAAAAATGTTGTTATGGGATGGAGGGAGCAGGCCAATTGCAGAGGCAGGGAGGGTGGTGAGGCCATCTAGACTGAGCCTCACATTCACAAGGGTCTTCACATTTACCTTTGGCCATCACTGTCACACACAGGGTATGATATTGTTTACATGTGTTAAAGGTGCCATTTATTAAGCACTTATGTATACATATATAAAACATATGACTATACCATAATTTTGCTTTTTGTTATAATGGGATACAAAAAAAAATGGCAAGTGGCCCAAACTTTTTTTTACCTTGAAAGGCCTGAATATAAAGAGAATGAGTTTTAGAAGATGACTGCTTGAGATCAAATCCTGGCTTCAATCTTAGCTCTGTAATATCTTGGCTAGATACCTTTTGGCAAGTTTCTTAACCATGCTTAATATGTGTATATATAGAGAGGAACTGTGTCCTAGGATGGATTGTAAAAAGAGCCTCCCCCATACCTAATTTAGATAATGATATATGGACAAGGTTTTTGGGATGCAACTCTAGGGATCTTAGGGTGAGTGAATTTGTTTTGCATATGGGAAGAATATGGCTTGTTGGTACAGAAAAGTAGACTGTGATCGGGAAAATGGCCTTCCAAAGGCACTCATTCCTAATTCTCAGAACCTAGAGATTTCATGCGGCCAAAACAAAACAAAAACTTCTCAGATGTGAGTAAGGATAAAATCTTGAGATGGAGACATTATCCAGTCCCTCAAAGTAGAAAAGGGAAGTAAATGAGATGTAAAAGAACTAAATCTGCCATTGCTGGCTTTGAAGATGGAGGAAGGACGTTCAAGTTAAGGAATGCCTAACCGTCTTTAGGAGCTGAGGGAAAAAGAAACCCACAAAACAAGAAAACAGATCCTGCCCAGCCTACAGAAAGGAGTGCAGCCCTTACAATACTGATTCTAGTGCTGCAAAACAGACTTCTGATGTACAGGGCTATAGGATAATACATCTGCATTGCTTTCACCCACTAAGTGTGTGAAATATACTAATTCATGAAGGTTACTTTTCAGAATTGTTAGTAGGCTCAAACAACTTATGTCAATACCTAATATATTGTAAGCATTCAATAAGTGTTAACATCTTTCTAGATGATGAGAGGAAGCTAATATGTAAATACTTCTATGAGATATATAAACAATATAATCAATGAGTTACATAGAAACTATTTTCAGAGAACTTTGCTAACCGATTAAGTTTCCAGAGATAATAAGCTCTAAGATTATGACAGATATTCACATCTGTAATCTCAGCAATTTGGGAAGCCAAGGTGGGCAGATCACTTGAGGTCAGCAGTTTGAGACGAGCCTGGCCAGCATGGTGAAACCCCATCTCTACTAAAAGTACAAAAAAATTAGCCAGGCATGGTGGCCTGTAGTGTCAGCTATCTGGGAGGTTAAGGCAGGAGAATGGTTTGAACCCAGGAGGTAGAGGTTGCAGTGAGCCGAGATCACGGCATCGCACCCTAGCTTGGGTGACAGAGTAAGACTCCATCTCAAAAAAAAAAAAAAAAAAAAAGTTGCTTAGAGCCGGAAGAGCAAACTCAAATGCATACATAGGATTTTCAGGTAAGAAATAATGAATAGAAATAGTTGAGTTTGGGACCGCAGCAGATTGAAGGGATGGCCCATTTAAGAGGCAGATTGCAGCCTACCTAACTAATACCAATAAAAATGCAATGCAGACCAGTGTTGTTTAGATAATTCAAATTTTGAGCAGCTAGAATCCCTCAAGTTCTATGAAATCTCCAGTTTTTAAAGGTTGAAAATCAATCCACATTTAAATACACACAGATTACAGACACATAATTTTCAGGCAACACTGACCATGTCTGAGCCACACTATAGCCAGAGGCCCTCAGGTTGGTGTCTCTGATCAATTAGTGAATTAAGTCCAAAAAGGTAAGATGGTTTTGAATGTTTTTTTGGCTCTCTCATATTCTTACACCATAAAAGCATTTTTCACAGTGCTTTTGTATATCCAAATCTAGGAAACTGATTTATGTGAAGTTTGTATCATGTTAATCAGAAAGACAACTTCAAATTGTGTTCAAATCTGGTTTATTAAAATTATTTGGCAATTTTAGCAGTACAAAATCTTTGACTATGACCATGGGACACAGACATGAGTTTTTGTTTTGGTTTGTTGTGGTCTGCGGAACATGTACTTTAAATCCTCTGCACTTCCTTTCATTACCAAATGGCAGAGTGCCATAAGTTTCTCTATTACTCATAGAAAAGAAATTTGTAAGATAAGACTGAAAAAATAAAATCTACAGATTCACAAGATTATCTTTCAATATTAAGAACATACAAAGTATACTAAAGACATCTACATTTAGTCTTCCAGGTAATAAAGCAAGCATTTGATGTTTGAGGTTTCTGTTTCTACTTCCTGCTAATTACGGTTCAGAGACCAAAGTATTTCCAAAAGCTATTAAAACCCTCATTGACACTCCTAGTATGGATTCAATGGAATTAGAGGATAGAACTAGGAGAGCACTTGAAAACTTGCCTTTAAAAATCAAAAGACATTTTTTTCCTTAGTTGGACTTTTCTTCTGCAGTAGCTGAGGGCACTATTTGCTTACTTAATGCCTTATAATTAGCATCTGCCTTACAATAGATCTAAATATTGGCTTATTTAAGTATATTACTGGACACACATGGTAGGTAGCCTTTTTGTCCAAGGCAAACATACAGTGAGCCTTAAAGTAAAACCTCAGAGGGTTTGCTGCTCCTTAGTTGTTCTCCAGCGAGCCTGAAGTTGCCTGTAAAAAGGGGAAAAAAAGTGTGAGAATAAGACATTGTACCTTGTTCTAAATAGTTCTGGTTTTGCAGCAGCGTATGAAAACTCAGCAAGGGCAAGGGGGCCTTGTTGTTTTTCTTGCAATAAGAGTATCTCTTAGGGTTTAGAATGTGAAAGATAAAGACGAAGGAGGGCGACAATGAGAAAATTCTGCCCTGGCTTCCCTCAGAGGCTGAGCTTTCATTAAGATTCATAAGGATTGTTTTTGGTCTCCATTTCACACATTCGCTATTTCTGGACATTCTGATGATTAAATAACGAATATTCCTCTAAGTAAAGAAATTATTTCAGAGGTGAGAGACTGCCCTACTATATTAGTGTTGGTTGCCTTTTTATTTTTGGTAGGGAATGCTTGCTTCTCAAGGAGGAACATGTTAATATAGTCTATTCGCATTTGTGGTATAACTGGCATACCAAAGAGTAAGCAAACTTGGCAAACAAAATGGACACATTTCTTTATTATATCATCGGAATAACCTTCACAAAGGTTAACTATGCAACTGATTCCTGTTAGCCCAGTAAATTGGACCTACAAATAGTAAGTCATAGCAATAACAGTTGTATCAAATAATAGTTTTCACTCTTATTTCCCAAGTAAATGAAAACATTTTCTTTAAAAACAAGCATACATTTTGAAGTTTCTCAAATAATCTTTGCATCTCACTCGATAGGTTTTTTAAAATAAATAGAAAAGATAGTCTCTAAAGTTAAATAAAACAATCAAGATATATTGGACCTTACCCATCACATTCTTCAAGAATACTTAAAATATTCAAATAATATTTAGAACAGCAATAAAAAGCCATGCATATATACAGCGTAATTGCGCCAACCTAGAGAGCTTTTAAACCTAGAAGAAATTATACTCACATATGGAGTTCTGATTCCAAATTTACTATGGAATGTCATGGTGACTTTGTTTTTATGTCCTGTTCTTTGATCAAAGGCATGGCACGTATCAAAAGGCGGACTGTACAAGTGAAGGCTCACAGCAGGTTCTGTATGGCTGATGTTCTCTACTCGGTGTAAGCCAATGGAATCTAAACAATATCCGAGAGGGAAAAATAAATAAAGGAGCCTAGACAACAGCTGTAGGTAAAATTTCTTTGAGTCATCTGAGATTATGAATCAAATGTGATGCATATGGAATAGAAATTAATTAGAATTTAACTTCTGAAGATAGTAAGTGACATGCATGCATTAGCCTCTGCTCCTGCCTGAAAACTCTCTCCAGTGGCAGTAAAAGAATTAAAAAGGCATCAATATTCAAAGACAAAAATACGAAAAAAGAAAACACTAACAAAAATTTGAAAGTAAGATGGATAGCTTTATAGAACAGAGAAAGCTAAATGCTAAGCCATCCGTGGGGAAAGCCAAGAAATAACCTGATTTATATCTCGAAACTCCAAAGAGCACAGGAATTGACAGCACCAGGTACTTCTGGAAATGAGAGTAAAAACAGGGCTATAGATATAAGAACTGGTTTAAAGCCTGTTTAAGAAGTAGAGTCTCAAAATCCTTTTACCAATTCTCCTTTTTTTTCAGCAGCAGACTAAGGTCTAGTGTCTAGAAAGAGTGTAAGAGATCTACTTGGGACTGGCGGAAATCAGGTGAAAAACAGGTGAATTAAACAAAAATTTCCATACTGAATGGTAAAAATCCCCGCTTTAGTCACCACCTAGCTGCGAGAATGCTGCCAGACAAGATTTTTCTTTCCAGGCAGAAGATAGGAAGCAGCTTCTCAGAGAATCTGATTGGCTCAAGAAAAAAGCTTTAAAGATATTGCTGCTGGAAGTACCCGAAGGAAAAGCCTCTGCCAGATTATCAAAAAGTGAAATCCAGTTGACAAGCTCCACTCATGTTCAGGACTACCAATTAATAGTTTTGTGCTTGATTTTTAAATATTAGAACATCGCCAAGGTCACCAGACATTTGAGCAAGGCCATTAGTATGAAAGACAGAGGTCAGAGCAAACAAAAGAGCAACCTGCAGCAGAGACTACTCAGGGGAAGCGTTCAAAAGCCTATCATTAGTATTTTCCCAGAGATAAGAGGAAATACCATAAAAGGGACCAAAAAATAAAAAGAGTTTGTAGAAACATAAACAAGAAAAGAAGAGTTGGCAGGAAATGCTCAGGAAGATTCAAAGAACAAAAGAACAAAGACAGAAAATAGAAAAGAAAGAAAAAAAAGACAGGAACAATTCAGGAGATTTAATATCTAAATAGCAGGAGTTTCAGAAACAGATTTAAAAAAAAAATTCAAAGAAATAATCTGTGAATGTTTTCTTGAGTTGAAGGACACAAATTCCCAGATTTAAAAACCCATTGAGTACCCAGCACAATGAATGAGTTATCAAACAAGATACTGTGAAATTTCAGAATACTGGGGACTGAGAGAAGGCACCAAAAGAGAAAATCCCAAAAGTTTCTAGAAAGAAAAAAAAGGTTTCACAGGAAGATTCAGGAATCAGAACAGCACCAGGTTGTTTTTTTTTCTTTTGTTAAAGACAGGGTCTCATTCTGCTGTCCAGCCTGAAGTGTAGTGGTGTGATCTCGGCTCACTGCAGCCTCCCACTCAAGTGATCCTCCCACTCAGTAGTTGGGACTATAGGCACCTGCCACCACAACCAGCTAATTTTTGTGTTTTTAGTAGAGATGGGGTTTCACCATGTGGCCCAGGCTGTTCTTGAACTCCTGGGCTCAAGCAATTCTTCCAGCTTGGCCTCCCAAAGTGCTGGGATTACAAGTGTGAGCCACATGCCTGGCCAGCACTAGGCTTTTGGTAAGAACACTAGAAACTAAAAGGCATAGGAATTACCTTCATGGTTCTGAGGAAGATGTTTACCAGGTGTTAATCCACACCTACCTCAATGATCAATCAAATTGTAAGAGTTGAATATAGAGATTTTTAGATATATGGGGTCTCAAAAATTTACCTTCCATGAATCCTTTCTTGTGGAGCCATTGGAAGATATGTTCCACCAAAGCAAGGGCATCAACCAAGAATGAAAAAAATCATGAGATCAGGAAAGAGGGGATCCAACCACAAGAAACGGCAAAGGGAAAGCCTGAGAGGATGTCAACCTCACATTGTAAGGAATCTCAGGATCACAGCTCACCCCTGGCCTACAGAACAACCAATCTGTGCTGAAGCAGTCAAGAGGCCCTGGGAGAGTGATCTTCAAGAAGATTTAAAAACAACAACAACAAAAAACAGATGAAATACTCAATTAAAAAATGTTAATAAGCTTATATAGTTACAAGAAAGTTTGAGGGATTAATCAAGGAATGAATTCAGCATAACTAATGTAGACACCCCACATGGCTTTGTGCTTTCTTCTTTATGATCTAGCTCCATGAGTGCGCATCATAAAGAAGAATGAAGTGTAGAACAGAAGACTGAAGTTCTACTTCTAGCTAATTAGCTAGGCTATCTGTGAACAAATCACACCTTCTAGGATCTTTCATTTTCCTTATTTCTGAAACTGGGGCCTAATTCTCAGACCTGCAAATTCTTTGATCCTGTAGCTCGTTGCTCTCATAATACACTGGCTTAAGCACAGTTTTGAACAAATGCTCAACACTGCAGGTACATGCGCCATCTAATGCATGCTGGACAATCCCGCAAGCAAAGACCCTGCAAAAACAAGTCACCCTCCTTTACAGAAGCTTCTACTATTAATAATCCAAGCATTATTATAACTTGATCTTTGCTTCTTTTTCCTTTATGATCATGGTGTACCCTCTGTCACAGTAATACTGGACTTTTCCTGGGACTATTTATGAAGGACAGTTAGGTCCAGGCCCCGTCAACCTTTTGCCTAGTACAATAGGCAACTTGGTCTCCTTGCCCCAGCCCTCCCTTCTCCTCCATCCTATGTTGCATGCTGCTACCAAATCAATCAAGACATCTCCAATTACAACTCTGCTGACCAAAGAAAGTCCTTACTTTTAGCTGGTCTTGCAGGCATATACCCTGAGCTCACTTTACTCTCCTGCGAATCCACTGTCCAAGCCCATTCTTCTTTCCTTCCCCCAGTGCTTGAATAGCTTCCATTTTTTTACAATTGTACCTTCACTTGTGCTCTTCCTTGTATCCCACCCCCTGATCACTATCCATCTCCACCCCTACTACTGCAACTTTAAGAATCAGAGGTTGAAAATCTGTGGCTTTTAAGTTCTTTGGGTCATTCATTAGTCTACAGAAATAATTAATATATCCCACCCAATATTTTACTGATTGGCAAAATTTCATATAAAAACCAGAATTTCCAACTTCTATGGAAAAAGAAACCAGGTTGATCTCACTGGACCTGGCTGGCCACTGCTGTCCCCTTAGTATGAGGTTTGTATACTCCTATTCATACCAGGCCTCACCACAGCTTTATCCCTGGTATATATCACTTCCTTATCTGTTTGAATTCTGTAGGCTTTTGCATTGAAGACCCTTGAAAAAGCTTACCTATTCTTAAAGATCTGATCTATTTTCACAAGCACTCTGACTCCAGCTGAAAGTAATTATTCTGAAAGGTGTTTGGCTTTATTGTGAATGTACAGACAACAGACTTGTTCTTGGAAATCTGGTGTGTCTTATAGATAGCAACCCTCACATTATTTGGGTAAATGAACCCAAGCTTCCTGACATAGGAAACTAACATCCTTGTGTTATGTGAATGAGGGAAAACTTCCCATACCATCTGACCGTTGCGAGTGACTTGGATTTCTAGACTAATGGACTAACACATTTAAGCCAAGTATGGAGGCCAGTAAGATTTATGAAGAAAAAAACTTGCTTTGCCAAAAAATACTCCCCAAAACTCTATAATACTTTATATAGATGGGATTCGTGCTGATTAAGAGCACAGATTTTTTGATCAAAGTGCTTAGGTTCAAATTCTGGTTGCCACTTAAAAGCTGATTGAGCTTGGACAACTTATTTAATCTTCTTATGTGTTGGCAACCTCATAGGTAAATGGGAATAAAAACTGTTTCATATACAGTTTAATGAGCTTTTTGGAAAGTTACCATTCCTTTTAGGAATATGGAAGTTAATCACTGCCTCTCCTGAGAAGCATTTGGCTATCCCATATCCCATTTAGAAAAGAGAATAAATTCTTGGTAAGATATGTATAAATCACTGGCCAATAATGTGCTTTGTAAAATTTCCCTGGAGGATACTTTTTAGGTATGCTTTATGTATTTTAGAAAAACAGAGACTAGCTAGCATTCTTAATTAGTTACAGACATTTTGTTCTATTTTCTAACACAAGACTAATGTTTCCAACTTGACCTCTTTGGTTGAAAGACTCCATGTAAGTAAAATCATATTTTATTTTAACTGTCTTAAGTCTTGGCAAGTAAATGACTTCAGTGGATACTAATCTGCATGCATCTGTTTTCAATAAGTGATTGCAACCCAGATGCAAAGGCTTAAAAAACAAAACCTGCTGTGTTTAAGTCATTTCCCAGGTATTTTAAATCATGACTCATGATCCAGGTCCTACTGCATAAAAAGTATAAGTAACCAATATTTCAAACAAAACGTCACGTTTCTTCCCACTTGCCCTTAGAAAAAGGATAAAATGTTACCATTGATGTAGGCACACTGGTTTTCCCTCAAGATTCTTTCAGACTTCTTGATCATCTCATTGGATTTTTTGTCAGGCCAGGCAAATAATGTCTCCTTTAGATTTCCCTGTAGCATCTTCAGAAAGCAGTGGGAGTTGGTATGATCATGAATACTGCTATATGTACACAAAACGACAACGAAACTCAGTAGATGGTCTAATACCCAGACCTGCAGTAACAGTCATCCCAGAGCTGACACCTGCATACTGTTAATAAGCCATTTCCCAGGCCAAAATCCATTTCAGCTGAATTTTTTAAATGTTATCAGTTTACAGTTCAATAATGTTCAGGTCAAAATAATAAAATAATATGTCATCTACATCAATTCATATAAAAGATACAGTTTTGATGCATATCCCTACTAAAGAAGTTTTTTTTTTAACTTTGTTATACTACTACTTTGATAACAGAAACACAAAACCAGCAACATTTTATCTTCCCCCAAATACATATAACTCCCTTAATCTGGGCTAGAATTTGATTATGAAAGTACATTAGAGAACTTTTAGAAAGGATTAAGACAATCATCCATAATAATTGTATAACACTGAGAAGATTCACTTAACATTTAATGTTTTTTTCCCAAGGCTTTTCTCTTTTCTCCTTCCTTTGGGGAGCTGTGGGAGAGAAGGCATCTGTATGTGTATTATCATCCTAAAGTTATACTGTATATAAAATGTTAACATTTTGTCAATTTAGAGTGCTCTACCTGTGATTACCTTCCAACATTCGTGGGAGAAAATTAACTGGAGAAAACAAAGGATTTATTTATGCAATCTTAGAGTAAATAGTATTTAAATATATGAAGTAGTCATGGTTACAGTGTAGATTAAAATACGTGCATCTATATACATTTTGGGTATTCATTTTGTATACTGAATTCTACTAATCTATATATGTACCATAAGAAGAACTTGTTAAAGAGTCCCACTCTGGACGTAACGGGCTTTCAGAAATATTGACAGAATGAATGGAAACACCTCATTCCAAATGAGTAAATAAATGCACTCTACAGATCTAACTTTCTAAACACTTATACATTCACGTTTCCATTCATAAAAATGGATCTAAATTATTGCTTTTACCATTTTCAAAACATTGAGAAAGATATGTTTCAAAAGATAGCAATACTTGGTTGATAATAAGACTGTCAAATGTAAAACTGAAGACAAATTAAGGTGTTAAGTTTGATAGAATAAGTTGCCTTTTCAGTAAAGAAACTAAATAATTAACTTGACATACACAGAAGTTTTCTGGATTTGCAATGCTTTTCTAGCTTCAAATCTCCATGCTTTGGTCTTTGGTCCCACGATTGTTTACACACCTCAAACACCACAAATGTCAAGTGTAAACACAATTTCACATAAAATTTAACTCTACAGAAGACAGAGTAAGGCTAACTTAAGGGGTTACTGACCTCTTTTGATTTACTATTCATTTTGAAGACTGGCTTTAATATGTGTGGTGTATGCATGAATGCCTTATGCCAACTCCCACGATAATTTTTGTTGGGATTAGGGAACATTGTGAACAAGTAATTAGAAAATGAGGGCCAAGTGTGGTGGCTCACAACTGTAATTCCAGCAATTTGGGAGGCCTAGCTGGGTGGATCACCTGAGGTCAGGAGTTTGAGATCAGCCTGACTAACATGGTGAAACCCCATCTCTACTAAAAATATAAAATTAGCCAGGCGTGGTGGCTCATGCCTGTAATCCCAGCTACTTGGGAGGCTGAGGCAGAATTGCTTGAACCCAGGGAGGCAGAGGTTGTGGGGGCCGTTAGCCAAGATTACGCCATTGCACTCCAGCCTGGGCAACAAGAGCGAAACTCCGTCTCAAAAAAAAAAAAAAAAAAAAAAAAGAAAGAAAAGAAAATGAGATTTGTTAGTACTTGTAAGACTTGTAGCCAGCCTGGTACTATTCTCTTCATATGCTGGAAAAGATGCTCTAGTAAATATCTGTGAATGAATAGTTATTTTACCTGCCATGTCCTTCACCCCAACAGAGAATCATCAGATTAAATTTTCCATTTCCTTGATCCACAAGATTTCGGGTATACCTAAAAAAAAAAAAAATTCAGAAGTTTTAGTTTGATTGCTGAAACAAGCACTGAGAAAAGTAAGTGTGTCACCAAGTACCATTTATTCACAAATGTTAACATTTCCACCTCTAAGCAACTTTGAATGCAGTTTTCTAATTAGAAATCCAACACAAATGAAAAACCCTTTTTCACAGTTTATTTTGAACCACTGCATTTACAGAGGTAGCTGCTCAGTTTTAATTAATGGCACAGGAAAAATAACAGAAAAAAAAATGAAATTGCATGTTTCTCAATGTAACAGCCTCAAACTGATGGAGTAAGTTTCTCAGAGAAAGTATTTGCAAAGCGCATTACTGCTCCAGACAAGAATGTTGCTATTTTTGTTTGTTTGTTTGTTATTTCTGCCTGTAGCTAAATCAGGACTTGAGAAACAAGGTTTTATTAAACGGCAGCTGTTCTAGAATTCTTAGTTTTACTAAAGCCTAGACACAAACCACATTCAAAAGCCCTTATAATGAAAAGTCTTCCACAAATACCGTGGTAGGTGATCTAAGTACCAGAGCAAAGGAGACTCCATTAGGGAAGTAAAGAACTCTCTAAACCTCTTACAGTTAGGAGAAACCAGTAACTGGCAAACAAACACACACACAGATACACACACACACACACACACACACACCCCACAACCAATCACCACCACCACCAGCAACAAACTGCAAACCACAACCATAACCATAGCACTAGGAAAAAAGCAAAATCAACATTAAAGTTTCTATTGGTCCAAGCTATACTGTTGACAGCATCTAGTTAGCAAAGTTTCATAATTACGACATTCATTTAGACTGTCAGGTTAAAGAAAAGGGGTCTTTACTCCATTGTTTTGGAGTTTTTGTTCCCTTGGTCATCAGTTAACTCTTGTCCAGCATGCTCCTTCCATCCTGTGCCATTCCTTCCCACCCCCAGTGCCGGAAGAGCATGATCGTCGAGGGAGTTACTTAGTATGTGATCTTTAGCCTCAGTTTTCCCTACTTTGTAGCTCTTTATGACCTAACAAGAAGCTGTCCACACAACCTTTAATTCACATTAAACTGAGTTCCTGCAGAAGGATCCTAATTCTTCCTCCAGAAGTCTTAGAATATTCTTGCTTCTCTGCTGCTTCTTTTAAAGAATTCACAACCTGGCCCACACTGGAGCATATTCTGTCTTGATTCTTCTGCACTGGCCCTCCCAAGATCACAGCACTAGGCACCTATTCAATGCAAAAAATACTGGAGAATTGACTTCTCTCCTATCTCCTGTCTTCCCCCAACTGCCCACTCAGGACTACATCCCTTATCTTAATGAGCTGTATACCCAAGATCAATCAACTCAATTGGTCGCACTTCAAAAGATTTACAGTGTCAATCAAGACTACTTCAAGGTCCTTGAAAATACCCTTGTTCTAAAAATTAAAGATTAAGAACAGTTACCACTGCCCATCCTGGTTTAATAGTGGTTTAGAGTGTAGACTCTAGAACAATAACGCTAATTTGAACCCCCGGAGCCTGGAGCTGCTACTTGGTAGAAGATCTTGTGCAAGTTATTCAAACTCTTCATTACCTACCATTCCTCATATGTGTAAAGTAACTGGAAGAGTACCTGTCCCATAACAAGTCTTCAATTCCCTGGAGCAAATGCAGGAAAATGTAAAAGCTAGACTCTCTGGTAGCTTTTACAGCTACAGAAGGCCTCTGTCATGAACTAAGTTGGTAGGAACCAAAGGAATTTCCTCAAGTCACTTGCGAATGAAAAATGGGATCCTTAGTGGTCTTTACTTTTTTCAAATCCTAAAATACAGCTGAAACAGCCCACGCCGACGAAACTTTACCACACATCCTACATGTTAATGAGTGACTAACAGAACCTGATCCCGAGAAAAACAAACTTACTTCTTTCCTTATTCTCTTCTTTTACTTACCCCTTTCTCCCAACCCTAAACCCAAAAAACCGTAAGGACAGACACTCTGGCTGCTCAGAAAAAGCAGAACCTCTCACATATCGGGCTGATTAAATTTTACCTCTGGCCCCAGAGGACTGGTAGAGAGATTTGACTTAATCACCAAGCCGGGGCTGCAAAAAAAAAAAAAAAAAAAAAAAAAAAAAAAAAAAAAACAGAGAACCAGTAAACCCCAAAAAAATAAATCGGGGGAGTTGGGGTTTTTAATTTAAATATAAGAA